>BGZK01004594.1:0-12588 GCA_005406025.1 Eumeta japonica | reverse complement strand
TAAGGCAATGCCAAGATGTTGTCAAGATTGTACAGCAATTTGGTATAGAAACCACTTTGGAATTGGTCAGCAAAACAGAAAAGTTTTTTATATTTAACTGCCTCCACCGATACTCTGTTTCGTTTGGCTGATGAGGCTGAACTTATTAAGCTGACTACCACGGGTAGCATGCAAAAGTTTAATTATCATTCGATCTCGGACTATTTACTGCCTAACATGACCCTTGATGATATTGTTCGCTTTTGTGAGGCCCCCGTCTTGATAAAAGATATTATTAAACCGGAACTTTTGTCTTACATAAAGAGCGGAGTGATTGAAGATTTGTTTCCACTGCATGATTTAGTAAGATTTTATTTGTGCCAAAAAGAAAAAAAAAGTTTATGTAGAAATATTTTTTATTTTTACAGGAAAACTTGGACAAATTTTCGTTCGATTGGCGTCGCCGTAGTATGCCTATTGAAGACATACGTAATTATTTTGGTGCCAGTATTGGTTTATATTTTGCTTTTACCCAATTCTATACCAAAGCTTTTGATATTTCCCTCATTATTTGGTATTGTTCAATATTTTGCAAACTTTAATATATCTGTTGTCTGTGGCTTTTATGTGGTTTGGACAACGGTTGGTGGTATCTCGGTTTCATTATTCATTATTGTTAATGTGATGGTTTTTCAGATTTTCCTCGAATTGTGGAAAAGAAAATGTGCGGGTTACTCTTTATCGTTAGGGCACCATAGAAATGAGCAGTTTGGATAAGCCACGTACAAAGTATAAAGGTGTCTTGCGACCTGATCCCATTACCAACAAGTTAATCTTGCAATATCCCATGCGGTATACATATTTACAAATGTATTTGGTCTCTTATCCGGTGGTGGGAATATGTGTTATAGCTTCGGCTTATTTTGCTTTGTATCAATTTCAAATTGAAGCCGAAGTTTTGGCTGATTTCGGTCCAGATTCTTGGTTGTTATATGTACCTGTTATAGTTCAATCAATATTAATTGCTATATTTTCATGGGCTTACGAAAAATTAGCAACTTTTCTCACGGACACAGAAAATCATCGCACCCGCTCTCAATATGATCGCCATCGTGTTAATAAATTAATGATATTCGAAATTGCCAATAACTTTTTTTCTTTGTTCTATATTGCTTTTGTCCTGCAAGACTTAAACCAATTAAATTATCAGCTAATGATGCTGCTAATCTTTCAGGTAAGAATATAAAACAAAATTGCTTATGATGGACTCTCTATAAGTTGTTCTAATTCTATTTCAGTTGGTTTGTATTGCCCAGGAAGTTGGAATTCCATTACTGGCTGTTATCAGGCAAAAATTCGTCAAATATTTACACAAGGAAGTTGATGAAGATAAGCGTTCACTAGTTAGTGATATTGCGCGTTTTGAACAATGTTTTTATGAGGCTGGCTTAGATCAATATCAATCCACATATGAAGACTATTTACAAATGTGTATTCAATTTGGCTATGTTGTCTTATTTGCGGCTGTTGCCCCTTTTGCTGCTTTTGGTGCGTTAATAAATAATATTTTCGCCATGCATATTGATTTGTTTAAGGTATGTATGCTCTTCAAACATTTGTCCATGTTAAAACCATTAATTTTTAATTTCAGCTTTGTAATATTTTTAAACGACCCTTTGCACGCCGTACCAAAAACATTGGAGCCTGGCAGTCAGCCTTTGAATTATTATCCGTAATGGCTTTATTAAGTAATTGTGGCCTTTTATATCTGCAGCCAAATGTTAGGTAACAAGCAAAATGATAATGAAATCAAAAAATTTCCATTTAAATTTTTTTTTCAAATCAAATAGGAGTTTTTTTGCCAACCTTTTTCCTTCCATGCCGAACATATCTTTTGTTCTATTTGAGCATTTATTATTAGGCTTGAAATTCGTTATACACAAAGCCATCCATGAAAGGCCAAGATGGGTAAGAATAGCTTTGTTAAAAGCTGACTATGAATCAAGTTTGGCTTACAAGAATATGAAGTAATTATTATAAATAAAATATTTATAAAATTTGTATAATAAACTAACTATCAATCCTTTTACTTTCAGAAAATTTAAGGCCAATAATAAAATAGACTGAATCTCTTAAAGGTTTTAAACAATATTTTACTGATTATACCGATTAAATAAGTCTTATATTTTTGCTAATATGTATTTATTATTGTTACATTGTGTTATTTATCTATTTATTTAATGTTATTTACGTAGATTTTCTTAATCACTCATGGCTTTAACTTCTAAATATGTATTTTTGCTAACATACTTAAAACGCTACTTAAAAATGTATTTTTGCATAAATCAAATATATGTTTACAGTTTATTTACATATATTTTTCTAATAGATCTAACTGGGTGTGTTTGGTTGCCATAAATGATTTCAGTGAAAACCTTTATAATGTTTAAAAGCCAAATAAGCATCAATACCATGCAATATTCCTGCAGCATAGCCCATGTACTGGAAAAAAACAAAGAGTTAAGGGGATTTCATTCTGGATTTACCCACTTACATAAGTTGCTGTCATAGCGGGATATGCCCAGAAGCCAGGCATTATTAAAACTGTGGATGCAGCCACACTACACAAACCCCATATAACTCGAAGCACTAAAATACATGCTACAAGCCACGCCATTGAACAGAACCTCCTAAAATAATTAAAATTTACATTTATTTATAAAGCGCTACCAACTCGTGATTTTTATTAAAATTAGCGATCGAATCGCAACATCCACAAATATTACATTCGTCACATAAAATCATATTAAACTATACTTAACTAGTTAGTATAATAGAATAGCAATCAATCATACATATCAGCTGCGATTTACTAAATATGAATGCACGTATGAGGTGTAAACTAATTGCAGTTCATGTTTTAGTTCATAAATATTTTGAATTTTCAATAAAGCAACGGTTATTTTAAGTTAATTACACAATGTAACACACGGTGTTACAGAAGAAAGTGAAAGATTAAAATGAAGCTCTTTATAGAGCATGGGAAATAGATATCAGGGTGTACATAAAGAAAACATCCATTCTAGGCATCTTAGCCCACATCTTTACCAGCTGAATTTATGTATTGGCATACATACGTACAAATAAAAAATACTAAAATTTCATTTCGTTTGTCCTGGCGTAATTGGAGGTATTATAGACAGAGGTTAATATATGCACTCCGATAGTAGCTTATATACATGTACTTATGTGCATAACATAGCAAATATATGTATATGCATATATACCAATTACTGCCATTATTACAACTTACTGATAACTATCAGTAGGATTTTGTCGGCCGTATATTTCACTGAGATTTCATAAGTTAACTCATAAAACATAACTTGATTGTCGAGCAAATAAAGACCTTTAGTTCAAACGAATTTAAATCTTCAAACCATTACATCTCACTGAGACATATGGCTGACAAAATCCTCCTGATAGATATCAGTAAGTTGTAATAATGGCCCTTAAATGTATTGACTTTCACCTATCACAGTAGCAGTAATTTTATGGGCCTTTTAAAAATACAATGTTGTATAAATTACAATTAAAATTGAAAAAGAAATCAGGACTATGACGTATTATTCTAATATCAATATAATTGTATAGTAACTAACAAAATTTTATTACATTATAAGAAGTAAGTACTATTATAATTTAAGTGAAATATGCTCTTGCTCCCAGAGGATACAATTAATTAAAACTTTAAATAATTTAGGCTTCGATTTTAGTTTATTATTTTTATTGAAAAAGATGTAGCTCTATAAAATAATACCGAATGAATGTATGTGCATTTTGCAATTGTACCTCGACATTGTAAATCAGTTTACCGCACATTTCTATTCCATGTACCCATATACATAACTAATTGATGGCAAAATTCGAAAATTGCAATTCCTTAAAACTTTTATTCAACTGTTTAGTACAAACGACGAAAATAGACCACCATATTTATCGTGTAACTATAGCATTGAATTGATGTATTTGTGGTTTTTGAAACTCATTTTGTACGTTACAATAGTAAATACACTTATTAAATTGTATTTCAACTTACGAATAAAGACTGCCTTATCAATCCATATGATTTATTAGAAAAACAATAACAAATCATTAAAATCGAAGTTGTGGTGAAACAATATGCGGTTGTTGTTAAAAGCTGGTCAAAGCTTGTCCAATTGAACTCGCCGCCGGCACACCATATTCCAATAGCAGGCCTTCACATAAGGTAGCCATACTCAATTGCAAAAGTTTCAATAGACCAGCTCGAGAAGTTAAAATCCAAAATTTATACAGGTGCACACAGTACAACAACAAATTTTAATTCCAGAATTCCGACTCATTTCACGAATACCAAAAGCAGCCATGAATATAAATTTGTTCTTTCAATTGTTTTCAAAATAATATTTTCAATAATTTTTCGCTTTTGATCGTAAACGGTCCTTTGCGTTGTCTCTAAAACTTCAACTAACAATGAACTATTTTCAAAACAAAGAAGTATGGTTGCAACGCACAGATTTCCTTTGTACTCAATTCAAACATTTAAAATAGATTAATTTGTAATGAAATTTTAAGTCGCAGCGAGCGACCCCCTCATCATTATTTGATGTCATGTGTGCTATTTTTACAAAGACTTATTTTTGTGTTGGGTATCTGGGTTAAAATAGTTTTCATTTACATATGTATGTAAGTATGCAGTTTGAGTTTTTATAGCACTTGGTTCCAATAACTGAGCAAGATGCAATTGTCAAATTGGAATCGAGCTACAGAAAGTTGAGCCTGTATATGCACATGTATACTTATGTATATAAGTATACATGTGCATATGTAATATATATGTATATATATTTTTCATATATTACGAGTTCAAACTTTTACATATACACACATGTCATTCCTTCATTGCAACTTAGTCATATCTCAAAAATAATACTTAGCAAAACACACTTTAAGTTTTAAAAGTGTAAGCACTGCTATCTTAGTGCGTTACATGGTATTCTTTCTGTATAACATCGGTTCAGATAGAGATAAAAAAATCAAATCGAGCGCATTTACAGATATGTACATATAAATATTTATCTACATGTAATAAACTTATTAAAAGGCTAGTAACTCATATTATAATTCGTATTAGACTGTACACAAAAAAAAAAAAAACAATGTGCAAAATAAATAAAAATTCCATATTATTTATTGACTGAGTCTTAATATCACGACAGGGCTTTTATCGTGTACGTAAAATAGTAATAATAATAATATACCCAAATACATACGTAGTTATATAGCAATTCTATTTCACCCAAAATTTTAAAATAATTCAATATGTTTTATATTTTACGGTTTGCCTAAAGATGTAACTCCTTAATGTATATAAATATGTATGCACATACATATGTATATACTTATAGATTGATTTTTAGCTGGTTGTTGTTTACTTTGCTAAATGTATGTAGGCACTTCTTTATTAAATGTAATTTTTATAAAGTTTAAATTCCATCATTACGTCGATTAAAATAGTTTTTAATTTATATTAACACTTTTACTTCAAAAAGTTCTACTTTTGTAAATAGTTAAAAATGTTTAAATTTAAATCATTACAAGATTAATATCTACTCCTCTATTCCATTTTCGATGCATTTTTGTGTGGATTTCCCACCTTATTTATAAAATTTAATTCACATGATTTAAGTTTTAATTTGTTACACAGCCTGTGAATTAATTTTATGTATGTATATATGTGCTATCATTAGGGTTTTTTTTATTAATTTTATAAAAGTTAAATAATACTGGTAATTACATGAGGGCAAATAATTTTAATATAATATAGATAATTGGATGAAATTAAATAATAAATGTTTATTTTTATTATACGTTCCTGAAAAAGTTAAGCAATTTATCAAAATGGCTGATTTTGCATTAAAATTGATTTATCATATGAAAATCTCTGTTTTAAACTTTAAATTGTTTTTGTACACAATTGATATTATTTGCTTTAAGCGAGTAAGAAATTATAATTTTTTATTGGCGTAATAAAGTTACAGATTGGCTTCCTGATGATGGTAAACCTTTTCCCATTACTGTAAATGAATGAACTGAATTGTGCGTATAAACTAATCTTACTACAACCTTTTACTATATAATTATGTGCTAGTTTTTCTTAAAATTTAATGTCAGAAAATGTTTATACAAATTCGAGAAATATTTAAAACAATTAAAAATAAAAATAAAAATTGTTCTATTTTTATTTTTAATTCATAAAAGTGAAAAGTTTTAAAACATGCCGCTGCTTGAGCTTTAACAAAACAACTAAAATATTAAGTTTAACATTTTTGCAGTTGTTGCAGTGAGTTGAACTTTATCGAGAAAACCCCATAACAAATAGTTAAAACTTTTCAGATGTTGAAAGTTTATGCCTTTCTTAATAAGTGGTCAGATTGGTGCTCCCCTGCATTGCTGGTTGGCATGTGAATGAAGAAGTTGCGAACCATTTAATTTTGCTCTGTATTGGTTTAGTTTCCGATTTCATAATGTTATTGATTATCAGTATAGGAATGACATTTAGCATAAGCAATATTGGTGCTGATCCCGCTGTAAGTTTAGCATTATTGATAACTTTTAATTTTATGACGATCCAAGCATTTTGCCTTTAGACTATTGTTTACAACTTTATTGTGGGCTTGTTGACATTTTGCTGCTTTTTTCCCTTTTTCGGTGTGAAGGATGATTGCAAAAGTGATAATTTGATAAAAATTAAACTTTCTGGCGTTTTGCTGTTATTGCAGGTGTATTACAAATTGCTAATGGGTGATATGTTTGCTGTTTTAGCGCCTGAAGAGGTAAGTGAGAACTAGCAACGCTGAGTTGGACTTTTGTACAGTTTTCATTGATTCAAAATTGTTCGCAATGTAGTTTTGTATGTTCGCCATTTAAAAAGAGTTGTTTGATAGAAACTACGAAATTGATTCGATCGAATCTAGAAAAGGGACAAGAAGTGAGATAAGGTGTTTAATGGAAACCAAAAAGAGGAAATGTAAAAAAAAACTCTTATTTTTTTAGTACAACTAAAAATGACTCTCAAATTGGTAGAGCATATTCTATATCTTTGCAAACCAATTTCAACGATTTACTTAGTGCCAGTCCTCTATTTCGAACACGTTCGATCGTTCGCATAAACACGTCTACTACAAAAACAAATTTTTGTATTAAATGTAACTATGCAAACGTTCGAAAAGGATTCGAACTGGAAGAACTGGCAGTTAAAAATGGTCAAAAATCAATCAAAACAGACTAAATGTTTCTTGGGATAATACACTAAAAATTGCCGTAAGTGAATACCAAATAGAGTAGAAAATCCCTCCACCCGTCCAGTATGCCGCCTATACAAAAGCTCTTTGTAAGTGTAGTAGAAAATTAATTTTCCCGAAATCAGTAATTTGCGAGCTTAGTGAGACAGAGTATTAAATTGTTCACCCTGATATATTTGGCTGTCCCACTACTTGTGACGATTTTTCACTTGAATGCCTTTTAGTCGGGCTAACAAATTCTACAGACTCACGGCTGCAAAGATTTACACTCTTATGCAAAAACGATTGTTAAAGTTGAAGCAAACGTTGACCAATTTCAACCATTTCTAATTATGAACTAATTTGTTAGATTTAGATTTCGTGAAACGACAGAAATTAAAATTTTTATGCTGTGTTAAGCAATTTATGTGATAATGACATGTCTTGAATAATATCAAATTTTGGCTCAGCTCACGACGATTTTCATATAAAATAATCAACTTTACAAAAGTATTTTTTTTTCTTTGCAGAAACGAAGTCGATACTCAACCTACAACTTTTACACCAAAAAAGTCCGAGGCAAAACCTTCGACTTTAAAATCACCCATTGGAAAAGTTTCATAGCTAGCATGCAAAAATGTTGGCCTGAAAGGATTGTTAAATTAAATCCTTTGCTCTCTTAGAGCAAAATGAACAGCTATCCTGCATGATGTGTGACTGTATGATTTACCTTTATAATTATATCAAGTCATTATTCCCCAAAAATTCAATTCAAAATGTGCGTGCAACTTTGTTTAGCAATATTTTGCAGAACAGGTGACGCCCATTTGACTGCAGGGTAATGCAAACAAATAATATAAGCATGCTTCTACAAAAGTTTTGTTCAAAAGAAAAAGAATTTAAACATAAATAAAATTGTTGACTAAAATGACAAACGTGCACAAACAACTGGTCTACATTTTGCAAAGATCTGTTTAAACTTTAAAGTGGCAGTGGTAGAGAAGAACCTTCAAAATATTTAAACACAAAATCGTACATATGTATGTATGTCGATGAAGTTTATTCGGTTGTGTTGTAAAGAAAGCTATCTATGTGTGTACGCATCCATACATACATACTTCGGTTTACATATGTATGTATGTACATATACATAGGTATCCTGAATGAGGTTCAATTGATTTCACTGAAATCGTCGTGCTGCAAGAGTCTGCTAAGAATATGTTTTATTATTAAAAATGTTTAAAAACAAAACTAAAAAAAGACTGCAAAACTAAATATGTAACATTAAGTTATTTTCAATCAAATACATAAAAATGGTTCGATCTTCTGAAAATCTTTATTGCATTCGCATTAACCGCTGCGCTGGTAGAGAGAGGCTTGGCATTAAATTTGCCAAGGTCTGATATATTTTCGCTGAAAATGTCTTCATTTGTGGTTATGCGGGAGTCACTTAATGAGATTATTATAGTTATCTGATATGTAATACTCATCTTATTGCAAAATAAACTAAGCAACATTTTTTCTGGAGACATTGCGGATATTAGAAAGGCTTCAGTAGATTTTTTAAATCTGTCTGCATATTTAAGTAAAATTAATTAAATATGTGATATCTTTTACTTTACTATAATTCTTTGCTTTTAAGCAAAACTAATTTATTTCGATTCGTAATAAATACGTCAAAATTTCAAAATCTAACTAATGGTTTTGTTTTTATTTACTGCCTGGCATAGTATAATTACTTGTTATTAATTTTTCTTTTTGCAATTTTATCAAAATATCAATCTAAATTGGTATAATAAGTTGCTTTTGCTTTTGTAATTTTTCATAATTCATATTAACGCTTGGCTGGCATCTACGAGAACGTCTCATTACGTAACTGTATACAAACTGCAAAAAAAAAAAATCAGGACTATAAAAGAGTACTTTCTGGCTAAAAAAATTTTTATGTAGAAAATTGCTTAAACATCATAATAAAATACATCTATGAGATCACTTTTGAACTTAAAAGTTTTACACAATATTTGGGAGACTTTTCAACAAAATGCGAAAATTTGACAGTAGTGATGATAACTTGGTAAATTTTATGGGTGACACCAACACTTGTCCCTACTAAAGGCACATAAAGTTTACATTTGTGTCGTTTAGTCAAATTCTGGCTATAAAAACTATAGTTTGATATTTGATTTGTTCGACCCTTCTTTATTAAATGAGTTGAGTTTTAATGTGAAGCTTTAGGTCAGTTTTAATATAAATTATTATATGCCAATATTTCGCTCTCCTTCGGATAGCTTCTTCAGGGCAGAAAATAATGTTTTATAATTTACACATTAAAACTCAACTCATATAAAAAATATAAATTTTTTTTATTATTTTTGTTTGTGTTTTCGTATTGCAAATCTTAAAGGCTGATTAATTTTTGATAAGAGAGTAAGTTTTGCAGTTTGTATAAATTAAATACTAAGTCTATGCATGCGTAACCCGACTGGAAAATACTGCAATTGGTCAATACACATTTAGAGCTAGGCTGCTAAATGGGGAAGGTTATTAAACTCTATGGATTATAAAATTTCGGTTGTGCTTAAAAGGAAGGGTGAAGGAAATATAACTTTTGTGAGCTTCCGACTCACTTTTTCTAATATACGCAGTCTTTGGCAGAGCAGACGAATTCATTATTTGATTAATAAAAAAATGTTTGAGTATATTAACATTTCGAATTTTCGGCTTTAGATCGCATGGGATCATTAAATCGTTTTTATATAAAAAAATTGATTTAGTGTTTCTTTTATTTTTGGGTATAAAATTTACTATTTGACAGATTTTTCATTAAATTTTGAGGTAATTTTTCATGGGTCATGGGCCATTGTCATACTTTTTCCAATAAAATTAAAAAGAGTCTCGCAAATCGGTTCTTAGTTGGCGTACTTTTTTTAGAAATCATGGCCCAATCTATCCATATTTTATAGTTGTCAAATTTATCGATGAAAAAGAAGGAATTTTTTACATCGGGATATTTCTTAAATCATTAAAAAAAATTAAAAATATTGAATCCAACTGTGTTGTTTTTTATGTATTTTAATTGAAATACAAAAGAGTTTTGAACTTATTTTTATATAGTTTCTTTAACTCCACTTGTTTGTAAGTAATTTTAGAACAAATAATATATTTACATCCTGCTACGAAAATCTATTGCAACTTTAGTATCAAAATTCTACACTCTTTGCCCTTTTGTTGTTCACAAAACATCATAAAAATTAGAGAACTTAATCGCATTTACATACTAAATTGTTATAGTTTTATGTCGCAAAATCCTAAAATAAGTAATTGTTTTTAGAAAATTGTTGTTGCATTATGACGTAAACACTTTTCAGAATACTTTTGAAATTTTTCATTTTCAATTATTATTGTAATTGCAATCAATATGCGACAAGTTCAATCAGCCATAAAATGAAACCTAAAATATTCAATTTGTCACTTTTATACAGTTAAGTTTGACTTTCTGTCAGTTGTGTTTGATAAATATTTATAGCGGCAGTCGGTCAATAATCTTCCCTTAATTTATGCCATTATTATTATTATTTTTTTATTTGTCGTTGTTCTCATAACGATCATTATTATAATAATATTTGATTGTTATTATAAAATATTTTAAATAACAAGTAAAATAAAAAATAACTGCATAAAGTAGAAGAACAAAACAAAAACTATTGTTTAAAAGCAGCAAATACGATGCATAAATACATCTGTATGTATGTATGTGTATCTACTGACTGAAATATTTATTTATTACAAAATATTTTATTTATTGCAAACATTTTGATTGTGGTTATCGATTGTATTACAAGATAAATAAATTATGAAGTCGATAAAAACGTTGAACGGTAAACGGATGGTAGTATTCGAAATGGTTGGTTGTGGGGGTGATGAGAGGATAATTTTGGTTGTTCGTTTCGTTCTTCTGACGGATTATTTAGGCAATGGGCGTGTAGGGTGTAATTTTTTATTTGTTTAGCATAAACCACAGTGGGCGCTCATCGCAAATGACAGCAGGAGAATCTTGGACGATATCATGAAAACTAAGTAAAATCTGCTGAATTTAAGAAAATCTGCTTAAAAATGTCCAAAGCTTCGAAAAGTGCAAAATGCAGATAAATCTGAACATTTGTATGACAACACTGCATGCAAGCGGTAGTAGTTACATAATTTTAATCAATTTTCATACAACTTCGCTTACATTTAATAAAAACTTTAGTTTTACTACAGCTTGTGTTTCAAGTTTCACAGAGCTCCCACAGCCGACCAATAAACTGACTGAGTAAACTGTTTGTCACAGATTTTAGTGCCCCCTAATCTATGAAGATAAAATGCAAAATTCATGATGTTCAAATTTAAAATTATTATTTAACATGGCTCAAATACATATGCACGTATTCCTGCATCTCAATTCTGTTGTGTTTGTTAAATTTAAATTTATTAACGCTACCATTTGTATTAACATGACTTTACAATAAAATGATTGTAAATGATAAAATCATTTTATTTACTCACGATTTCTACACGTGATTAAATGACATTTGGCTGGCTCTAATCATTATCTTGAAGCTGAAGCTATAGAAAGATTCGCTGGATAGAAATTAAGTTAAGATGAAGACCATGTGCTGGGATAATGAAAATTTCTCAAATGTTTTAATTTAAGATTTTCTGAAAGTACTTCTTTCGTTTACGCTACAACAGATTTGTTTTCAGAAAGATTGAAAAATTAGTATTTTCACATACATACAAAGATGAAGCTAAAATTAATTTTAAATAACGAAAAAAACATTGAATAAATTAAAAAAAATGTTGGGCTCGTCAGCTTTCGCCAGAATGATTATGACAATTAGTGAGTTACGAATACCAATTTTTAATATTGGTGAATTCGCATAAAACTTTGATGCTGCTTCTGACAAAATGTTCATATCGCCATCTAAAATGCAAAACAATATATTATCGAAAATGCGGAATAGAAATTTTCATCCATTATGATTCATTATATCATATGCCGAAATTTTACAAAATTTTAAATGTTGTTGCAAAACTTTTAAAATGGCGTTTCATCATACATGTTAAAGAAAGATATAGTAGGGACTTTATTAGGAATACAGCTAATTATTTGTACAATTCAGTTGTTTGGACCATAATCATATGAATAATTAACAATTTATATAATTTTTTGCTTCCCTTGTAAGCTTATCAAGGTGATGTTATGTTAATTTGCATTTTATATAGCGATACTTTTTATGGTTTT
>BGZK01004593.1:0-12593 GCA_005406025.1 Eumeta japonica | reverse complement strand
AAAATATAATGCATTTTTCATTTCAAAATTATTAAGACGAAAAAACCTTACAAATACCTGATGTATTTTCAGCAATATCTAGTCTAATACTGTTTTTCGAATCTATATGAAATTGAACAATCGATACTACTAGGTCACTGAAAAGACCTCCAGATTAAGTTAATCATGGCGGCCGATAATAGAATTTGAGCAATCTAATGTATCTTTAGATTATGTTTCGCTCAAGTCAATGTGCTTTGCAGCACTAAAAACTTTCTTGACAATTGAGTATAGCGGCGGTTATTACTCTTTGGTCTACCGAAACACGAAAATGTGATCTGTAGTGCTGAAGCCTTCTCGAGAATTGAATAGTATGAGGCCATGAAAATTAATTGCACTTGAAGCTATTCGTGATAACCTTCGAAAACAATGAAAGTATACACTTATCTCCAAAGACCTATTACAATCTTAATCAACAAACGTACACAATCTGTAACCGATTTTGGAAGTGAAAAAGGAAGATGTATCGGTTATTTTTGGACGACCTAAGTATCGTCTATCCGCCTGCTTTCGGAATTTCAATCGTAAATTTTTCTCATCTAGTACATTATTTTTCTGCCCGTTGCTTATAGAGACATGGCAGTTCGTGTAGACGATGAAGATATCTACCTCCAACCATAAAACGTGCCGTAACAGGCGACAATTTACTTTATACGAATCTCATTTTTATATCAGTGGCGTTTGGGTTTTTTACTTCCGACTCTAGAAGCAGCGTGTAATGGATGCGTTCGTGTTTCCACAGCCTGCAAGCACCAGAGCTGGTTCTCGTTGTAGAGTGCTAAACCAACGTGTCGCGTTGTACGTCTCTATACGTGCTCTACTAAATATCCAGGATTATAAAAATGTATTAGTTGAATATAATATAGGAGTACGTAGCGATTTTGATACAAGGTGACTAAGAAGTAACGGTTGTATACTGCGATATGTTTTAGAAGCATACATATCTTGCCAGCCCACCACATTACAAAGTAATTAATTAAGCATTTAGTTTAGTACGTTACTAGCGAAACGAGATGGTGATGAACCGAGCTGAGCTGAGCTGACGTTTATATTGCCCAATGTATGGGCAATATACAAACGAACCGACGGCGATCTGAAAAGTCTTTCTAGGATTTCTTAAAAGGACTTGGAAGGCCTCCAAAGAATTTTGAAAAAAAAAACTCATTATGAAATCCTATTAAAATAGCATTTTAGAATATTTTCTGATCTGATATGATCTAAATCAGCCCCCATGGTCCAAAATTAAAGTAGGTTTTATTATGAAAATTAAACGGTAAACATTCTTTGATGTTTTTGTGGTTGACCAACACGCTTAAAGCTAGAAGAAATTGTAGTATTCAACTAATATGTCAGACTACATGTCCATGAATTTTTATGGTCTTATTTAAATTTCTTACATCCATAAACGGATAATCAAATTTCAGGATCCAAAAATCAATACCAATTCTTTATTGATAGTATATTGTTGTAAATAACATAAATTATTTAATACTGAATTCCCCTCGTTGCATTTAGCAAACCGTAGGTAACTTTGAGTTTTAAATAAAAAAAAAGGAGATTTAAAACAGACTACATATCATGGAACTGGTAAATTCCAACTGTTAATGACATAGGTTGACCAATCGCAATCCGATTTTAACGTTAAAAACTTCACGGATCCAACTTTAAATTGCATTTTATGTCAATATTTAAATCCTTAATAGTTCGTGAGATCAGCGCGTTCACATAAACAAACTCTTCCGCTTTATTATTTTAATATAGTTTAACAGCTTGGACGTGTAACCTCCCCACGCTGGCCCGGAGCGGGTTGAAGGCTGCTGACTATCGCTGTCACCGATGCGATGATGACTTTCGGGGCCGGCGGCTCTAGACGCCCGCGAATTTATACATACACACTAGCTTTTGTCCGCGACTCGGCCCACGAGGACGTCGATAATGAATCCGTTCGTCTTTGATATCGATCAGTAACGTGATCGACCGTGATCCCGCTCGCAGACCCGTTCACGATTCCACACCATAGGAATCCGTATTTTTACGCTGAAAATACACGCAATTCCGCTAATTTGTTTATTGTGGAACGACTCGGTTACGTTCTTAATCCTGATCCCGGTTTCGCTCGCGATTTTGATCCTATATTGGACTTGAATATCGTCACCAATAACCAATCGGCATAAGTAAAGAAATCGTTCTACCATCACGCAAATGAAGTCACATATTATCATGTTTAAGCTATACTAGCTGGGCGACCGAGCTTTGCTCGGATTATTTTTTGGATACACTAAGTGTATAAAACACTGTTAATATACCAAGTTGTAAAACTAACGTCACTTCATTTCGCTGATTAAAAAACAGTCCATTATCACCAGTAAAATATCAAGTGTCGTAATATTAAAAAAATTAACGAGTGGTGTCGTGGGACACCAGGTAGGAACGAAGTTCCTTCGGCTAATGTAGAATCGACACAATTTGCAAAAAAAATCGTGCTCAATTTTATGTAGGTTTTCTTGATTTTCTCTTAAATTTTGCTGATTAGTTTTATTTAAGTACAGGAAAGTATTTAGGAAATTCAGTATTTTAGGAAATAAAATAAATTACGTAAAATAAAAAAATCGTAATTCAAATTATCAACTAAAATAACAAAATATGTCTCTTTATTTTGTTTGACAACACAAAATTACATAGAAATAGAATAATTTCCCACTATTATCACTGTCAATTGCATTCAAGTCACTTGTTAGTTCACTTGCCATTGTTACTATATTTATTATTGTTTTGACGATTTGAAATTATATGAAAATAAACGTGACTACTCACGAGTAAAATGTATCTATAATGTGAATATTAGCCACGTGCTTGTCCATGAATTCATGAGTATATACTATGCATTGGCGGGGTGGAGTGGTAATAGAGAGAGAAGGGATGAGAGAACGAAAAGAAAGAGGGAGAAAGAGAAAGGTATTATACACTACTCGCTTGTGTATACGACTGTCGCGCCTGCGCACGTCTCATTTAACGGTTTTATTCCACGGACTTTTTCTTACGGTTTTACTATCACATTTTTTTCAGTTCGGTCGCGCAGCAAAATCCCTATCTCCTCCAAGCCCGCCGTAAGGAACTTCGTTCCAATTATAAAATATGGTTGTCTGAGGCGATTTTAATGTTTCCAAAATATTTTTTTAATGATTTCTGTCCAATTTGTAATATTCGACATATTTTACTACTTACTTAGTGCTACTAATGAGATCGTATTGAGATCGTAGTTTTATCTTTTAACACAAGATGGCACTCGTTTCCCATTGAATGGACCACAACTGACGACTGACACATTTTCAAATTAATATTCCAAAAACAACCATGATAATAAAAAAAAACTAATATTGTGGTTATTTTTGAT
Source organism: Eumeta japonica (assembly GCA_005406025.1). Lineage (NCBI taxonomy): Eukaryota > Metazoa > Arthropoda > Insecta > Lepidoptera > Psychidae > Eumeta > Eumeta japonica. The sequence goes on along the minus strand of BGZK01004593.1, from coordinate 9,160 downwards.
AAAATTAATTAAAAAGCAACCGGAAGTGGATCAAATTTAACTTGCAAAATAAAAATGCTTGTTATAGCAATAAAAATTAAAAAGCCTGATAAGAAAAAGAAATTAAAAACGTCAAGATGCACCCCAGGCTCGAACTCGGGATCTTCTGCACAGAAAGCATACGAGATAGACGCTGCTCCACGATAACTGTGGAGCCCGTGGCGAAATATCTGTATATTTAGTAAGTAAGCATTCATATCCCGGTTTTTAATTTTTTTCTTGGAAAATCGCGTTTTCCCGGGAAAAACACCTATGTTGATAAACTTAAAACACTATACTTTATTTCAATAAAATTTTTCATGAAAATCGTTAGAGCCGTTTCCGAGATAGCTGGTATATATAAACAAACAAATATACAAGAATTGCTCGTTTAAAGGTATTAGATGTACTGTTCCAGCTAAATTCTGTTCAGCCTTTCAAGCGTAATTGAATAACAAACATCCAAACATCGAAACATCCAAGTTGCAAATTTTCATATTTATAATATTAGTAAAAATTTATAATATTAGCAGACATTTCTATTATTAGTAGATATCCATTGACTGTTAGAAGTTTATGATACATCTTACGCCAAAAATTACTATTCCATTAAATCATTAGCAACTTCGGAGTTTAGAACATTCAAATATGATAAAATTCTAAGAAACAAGATCAAATTACAAAATCGTTTGAATCACGTATTCCGTAACATGTAAGTAATGTGATTTTTGAGGAAAAATGAAAAACTAGCCAAGAGCACGTTAGATCATACTTATTATAGGGTTCCGAAGCCATTATTGTACAGAAATGCACCACAGATGAAAAAAAAATTGTTGTGTGTAAAATCGGTTTACGAGCGATAATTTTACGGAATAACGTCATAAGAAAACAGTGATGAAAAATTACATACTTTTATGAATTGAATTTAATTATTATCACTTGCCGCAATTGTTGTTGTAATAAACAATGGAAACCACATTAACTTTTCACTTCACTTTAAAAACAGTTGACAAAACAGTTCATGTGTAGGTTGTGTGCGGCCGCTGTCTCTCTTCTACTTAGACGCAACAATGAGTCATGCTCTTTCGTGCCTGCAGCTGACGTTCATCGATTTATAAGACATTATCACTTCAAAAGTATGTTGTTACACTTTTTCCATGTTTCCCGCACAGAATAGTTGTAAGCATTTTAGTCGCCTATAATAAGAAAAACAAATAGGACTGTTGACTAGTACTATTGTATTGCACTAATTTAAACTAAAGTGCATCAGCAAAAGAGCATACCTTCATGGCACCTGCGTCCAGATGTTGAGAAGCACAGTTTTTCGACAATAACTCGAAAACAGTTTATACGGCCATATTCAAAATAATTTGCTTTGAAAGTATTTATTAAGTGCTATCTTTTTAATTTTTTTTTTTATATTTTTCAGATATATGATTTAGTAAATAGAGAGGGGCACAATTTCTGCAACTTTCGAAGCGATTATTTTCAAAATTTCACGTAAAGAAAAATTGTTTAGAAACCTTAGTGTTTTTAAAAGAACTGTCGAAGTATGTGCCATACGTTGATGTTTGGTGAAAAAGAAGTTTTTCAGCTTCTGTTACATATACGGAGTGCCCCCCTAGAAATAATTATTTTTATTATTTAACCACCTAACTAAGAAACGGCGTATATAAGACACTATACTATAAATTTTATCAATATACGTTTTGTAGTTTTTGAATAAAATGCCTGTGACATACGGACGGACGGACATGACGAAACTATATGTGTTCTGTTTTTACCAATTTGGCTCGGAACCTTAAAAATCATTCAATTTTCTACTACTACTAGACAATTTATTTGCAATGTCAAAATAATCATTTAAAAAAAGAGAAACTCAACCGCAACTGTTTTAAATAATGACTATTTTCATAAGTTTCTATGTCGAAATCAGAGAAATTATAATTGTTGCAAAAGCTCTTTTTTCACGGAGATTGTAATTTATACTAAACCTATTACTGACGGCGTAAAATATTATTTCTATAATATATTTAATATAAACAAAAAAAAATTTAAGCCACTTTTTTTTTCTATTTTAAATTATTGACTTTTATTTAAACTATTACAAAACAATCTACATAAATGTACCTATTTGATTAAAAAAAACCCATTAGAATCTCTTAAATATATTTTTCTATGATTTCTATGATTAGATATTGTAAGTAAAATTGACTTATCATTCTTGTGATTCCAATTCGTACACACATATACTCATACATACAGTTCACGCCTCAGAGCCGCGGAGGGGTAGATAGAGATTACGATTTGCCAATTTACCCTGTTCCGTTACACCTCCCTCGCCTTTTCAATTCCCGTCATCCTCTTCATGCATTTTCCTCTACTCTTGTCACTTTGAAGATAAGCTTTTTGAAAACTTCTCCAAGCGATTCGACAAATATTTTTCTACAACGTTTTCTTGGAAGCTCTCTGTTCACTATACCTATACATGCACTATCCGCAGTCTACCTATATTTCTTCCGTAAACGACCAAACCAGTTCACCAACATTCCTTTTTCCACTATCGTCACTACGACCTGTATCTCTATATATTTCCTTCTGTCAAACAATCGTGTAGCACATATGCTCTTTAATAATATAATTTCCACAGCATTTATTATTATTCTCATTTCCACAATATTATTCTCATGATTCTTCTGTCAGACCCAAAATTTACTACTATACGTCAATACAGAATACAGCGTTATGTATTGACACGCGGGCTTTTTGTGATATATTCCCGCTACATATTACATTGTTCAACGTTCTATTTGCCTTTACCTTTTCAATACTTCCTTCTCATACTTACACCTTTCTCTTACTTGCTGTCTTTTGTGAATACAGTTTCCAAACATCCAAAGCCATTCGCTTGCTTAATCTATTTATTCGTAGAGAAAATGAATGTTATTCAGGAATAACATTTTTTTTATTAAATGTAAACAATATTGTAATTATTTGCTTCCTTTGCTAATTTTTGTGTAGTTTTTTTTTTAAAAAAAAACACCGTATTACTTTCACTAATAAACCAAACTGCACAAAAAACAATCACACAAGAACTCCGCACAATTTGTAGCAGCTGACTATTGAAACTCAGTTTACTTTTACTTTATTGTTCAGGGCCAACAGGTACGCAATAACAGTGTCAAAACACTTACAGGAGTTTTTACATAATCGATTAATATCTCAAAAAAAAAATTGATCAGATTACGTATTCAAATAAACCCAGTGTAGTGCCATTACTTACTAGATGTTTCAATAAAAATTTTATTCAAAGAATTTTTAAATTAGTAGTTCCTGTCTTTGCGCCGGCCAATTTCCTAGACATGATTCCTATTCAGTATTTAGCGACCTTTTGAATAGGAGCGTCACCTACTCTTTTCCGATCTTTTTTTTATAATTCAAAAGCAATACTTATATACTATATACTTGAATTTGTCTCATTCCGTCAGAAAATATTCCACGTTTATCAAAGATGTATGTCAATTTTTCTATACATATATAAGCGTAATACCACTGACTGTCTGACACATCAATAGATCTCCGAAACTATAAGTTTGATTGACTTGAAATTCGGCATAATTACTCGTTTTGAGACGTAGACGCTCACTAAGAACGGCTTTTACGCAAATTCCATAAAAAAATTCATCATTTTATGAAAACTTCGAAACTATATGTCCGATTGACTTGAAAATTGGTATAGTTATTCTTTCCGGGACGAAGACGATTACTAAAAACGAATTTTACGAAAATCTTATCAAAAAAAAAATTCATCAAATAATGTCTACGCGGGCGGAGCTGTGGGCAGAAGCTTGTTATATTGTATACACGCATACAAATCTGCGGGCTAAAGACAAAAATTTCATTTTTGTTAGTCGCGTAGTGAAATTGTAGAGGCATATTGGTGTCCTATTCTCCATAACATGCAAATAATTTTTCCATTTTTTAAATAAATACGTTGCTGCTCTAATAAAAACAAGTAGACGGCTGAAATTTTATTAAAAAATAACAAGTTTACATTAATAAAATGAATTACTAAAACAAATAGCTTACAAATTTTATTTTGTAAACTCTTAACAAATTTTGTTCATTTAGCGCACATTTTTTTTTTAAATTCTCGAATAGTAAAAATCTTATAATTAATTTCTATATTTATGCAGACAGTGACAAATTTACTGCATAACTACTATAACGCCATCAAATCTTTCAAAAAAATAAATAAAAAGAGTAAATTCTAAGTCGTTTAATTCTCAAGTGTTTTTATAGATTGACATTCAAATATTATTACCTAACATGACAATAAACTATTATAATTTATAAGTGATATTTCCAACTAAGTACCTATTCCTTGTAATGTTTTTTAGGCAATTAACTACATGCATTTATTTAGGATTTTATTTATTGGTAATGCAATTATTAAAGTTATTCATTCGAAAAGAAACACTACAAATAACAGAAATCTATCTATACGCGGACTAATAGAATTTATACAATGTTATTTTGGAAGAATCGTAATATATCTGCAATTTTATATAACTACCTTCTCCAAACTATACACTTAACATTATGAGAGTTGCCTTAGATTGATGAAAATGTATACATTTTTCATTTTGTTCTCTCAATGTGAACGTACAGATATTTTATTATATGTATTTATTTGATACAACTTGTCAACCTAGTGGGAAAAAGTCAGAGAGTAAAAAACAATGAACCTAATAAAATTTGATGAAGCCCTAAGTTATGAGGGGGCTCATGAGAATTTAATAGGAAGAATAGTTTGAGAGAGGGGAAGAAGATTGTAGGAAATTGAAGGTATGAATAAGAGTGCAGAAAATTAAGAAAAATCATAGAAACGTTTATATTTAAGATAACTTTTCAAACCTCGCCGTCCCTCAACCCCTATCGGACAATATCGAAGCGTTGTATTTTCATAAGTGTTATATGAAATTAGTTTCAATTCAACAAGCTTTTTGTTCTAAATTTCCTACTTAAATTTTTCTTATTAAACAAAAGATAAGCTGCGTTTTTAATACAATTTAATAGTGATACCATATGCAGTAAAAAATTACCAACATTAGATATGAATGAATGTTTTCCTCCATGTTCCGGTAGGTATTCCAAAAAAATTGAAACCACATAAAAAAATTGTACTTTTGTAAGCTTCATCCTCCTAAAATTTTAAAGTTACAAGACAGATAGTCATATCGTTCCGAAAATCAATATGACGACATTACAAAAATACGTATTTTCAATGAAAAATTTCACTTTTCCTCTACCCCTACGATATCATAATCAAGTCATAATCATAATCAAGTGAATACTAAAAATAAACTGTCGAGCGATCACTGCTTAGTTTAAATTGATCGAACGTTGAAACTACACAATAGATTTGAATCAAAAAAAGTTAATTTAATAAAATTCAATATTTACCACAGTATGACATAAAAATAAGTTTTTTTTGAGTTTGTAAATTTATTGTAATACCAAAATTGAAATGATTCGTAATTTATAGATTGTAGTTATTAAAATTTTCCATCATCTCATTTAAAAACTGATTTTTAATAAAAAGCCACTTTTAAAACTAATTTTGCGTTATTCGTCTTCCTTTTAACGGCTTTTAGCCCTAACAACCGTTAAAAGGAGGACGTGGAACACAATACGATGATTTGTATAAGATTTATATGAATCAATACAAGAATTGAGTAGATTTTTAAATCGATGCTCATAACCCTACAATTATTTCATTTAGTACAAATAAATATATGATTTCGATAAAAAAAAAACATTGTATATACATTTACTTTGTGATATTTATAATTTGTAGTTGAATCCTGTTATAAGCAATAATATATAATTTTATATTCACTAACTGCATTGAATTGAACAACTTCACTCACCCTTCTAGATGAGACCAAGAAGTCTGAATGTGTAATTATTTAGTTTGTACTAATTCTCAGGACTTTTAATATGGGGAATATCAGAAAATCGTTGTGGCGAATGGTTTATTTTTTTTTTAAGTTTAATAGTATTAGAATATGATAGACAAGTGCTGCTGAGATTTTATTACTAAAGTCTAGTTAATAATAAGTCAGTGAGCACATTAACTGATAGAAAAAATTCTGGTAGTAAATTGATATTAATGTGAGAAACTTGCATGGAAATGAATTTAAATTATAATATACGTAGCGATTTTACATTTTTTTCATTTAAGACATTTTATTTGTGATGTCTTTAAGCTATGATATTATGAAAAGTAAATATATTACTGTTTGCATTCATTTTTCATATTATTTTGTAAGTGACTATAAAAACTTCAATTTTGCAAGTTTCACGGTGATGCAAATGTAATTTCAATTTTTCATCAGCTTCTGTTTTTGATGTCTGCTATATCTTTGAAATAACTATATTATATAATAGTAAAATATCTAGGTATTACAACAAATCGTATAACGAAATTTCCAAGCAACGCACTATAAAATCTTTATAAAAAAATATCAACAACAGACCCTGTAATTTACTTACAAATATTTTATGTAGTTTGCAATAATATTATGATTTAAATTACTTCTACACCAATTGAAAATTATTTTTTCGTTGTTACTCTTGTTTAACTGTATTCAATATTTAATAATAATTTTGTACTTTGCACGCCTTGTTTTGGGTATTTTTTATTGGGAAGATTGGTAATACAAAAGGCAGATGAATTCTAACGAGTTTGGACAAGATTTTGACGTTTCTGTTGGAAGCAACATAATATTTCATTTATATTAATCAATTGCATAAATTTATAATTGGTCAATTTTTATATACTCCACCTAGGTATCCATTTTTTATCTAAGTTCTTATATAGATTGGCCAAAAAGGTTATGTACTTTATTTATTTTCCTTGGGATTGACAAAGAAGCAACATTATTGATAGTTAGTACATTCGATAGAAGATATAAAATAAATTCTATTGGTCTGCAATGGTCTTCATTTTTAACTACGTAATGAACTACGTAGTCCCTGTACGACTAGTTTAATAATAACAACCTTCAGGTTCAATAAAAAGATGAATGGCCGATCGGGATTGAAGTTCATGTGATTTCTTCGATTGCAATATTTAGACTTTCGTATTGAAAAGTAAAAAAGAACTTATAGTTAGTTTCGTCCTTCTGTCCTCACAACTCCGCTATTTTCTCATCGATTCTCACAAAATTGTAGAGGCAGGTGTCTCGTATCAACCGCCATAAATTATGTAAAGAAATTTGAGGGTGGCTTTCCATGCATAAAAATGAGGAAGGAAAAATATTGTCACATATTGATATTTTATTTCTATTTTCCTATTTTGACAATGATTTTTCGCGAAAAGGGTCATTTATATTAATTAGCAGCAATTAATACAAATTTATATAATTTATTCGGATTAATAATTTAATTTTCATTGTCAAGGTAGTATCTTGATTTCGTAGAACTGAAATTACTTCTTTTTCAGGTAACATTTTTCAAACATAAAATAACCTTTCAACAGCTTAAACTTATAATAATTTAACCTAGTACCATATTACGATTTGATGTTTCATATTACACAATAGGTGTCACTTTTTAAAAAATGTTTTTGAATTTCGTAAAACAAGAACTCCTTGATCCATTACCAATATATTTTAAATATATAATGATACTGATAAAATGATCTTGTCAGATATTCTAAATAGTTGTAGAATACGTCGTAATTTTATTTCAAACAACACATTGTCTAATTAAGGGATTGTTATCCTCGAACACATAGTGCCCTTTTAAGTACTTTAACTTTCCAATTAATGGTCAAGTGCTTATTTAGCATAATTAGAATTCTTGAAATACAAAAAATAGAACAATAAATACTATAAATACAACGATTTCTTACTGCATAAGGGAAGGAATCCTATAAATTTTACTTCTTATGTGCTTTTGATATCTAATCCTACTAATCTAAAACTAATAAAATAAGTATCCATCATATCATAACTAAATACACAACTGATTATTATGAAGCATGACCTTTTACTAGTACCAGTTGTACAAGTAATGAAATCAATTTGATTCTTAAATATTTAAGATGTTTGCACTATAAAATATATCTTGATAATTTTGAGGCTGTATTCTTCCATGATCATCTTTTAACATAAATAATAAAGACTGTTAATCTATTTAAAAGCCATCCGTATTTTTTTTTAATATTTGAAAACAAGACAACAATTGCCATACTACGAATTTTTTTATCTGGCCTCAAAATAATTAACCTTGCGAATTTATATTTTTATTGAGAACAAAATTGTGCCTTACATTTCCAACTCAACGATATTACGATTAACAAATTGTAAACTAACATTCATTTCTTCAGATATTATTTCGTTTTATGAAATTATTGGTTGATTGAGGGACTTTGCTATTTTAAATTAAGGTAAGTAAATATTGTCTTAATTAATTGAACCGAGTGTTATCTTTCATGGCAATAATATTCAATTAAATTTTAAAAGAAAGTGGCTAATGAAAAATGTAATAGATAAACAATATAAATTAATAATCTCAACGCAATCATAGCTCTTATTTTATATAATTATATTTTGTCTACCGGTATCGGTTTTACTACATCTCAAATTGCAAACCGAGTCGGAGTTAAACGAAGGACGGTATGTGTATTTATATATATATATATATATACTCATGGCTAAAACACACGACGAGGAAGAAAATGTTAATTACTTTCCACTTCAGCTACAATAGCGTGTGACCACTGTGGTGTAGGATATTGATATCATAGCTACACATTCTGATGCTTCATTTACATTCATTTACATTAAAGTAACAAGGATTCCTATTAACGTATCATTGAACACTTTGTCGTCGTCTTAGTGAAGAAAGAATTCATCACCACCACCCCGCCAGGAAACTTTGTATCTTTTGACACAGTCACATAAAACCCAAAGAATAGGATTTATTTCGAAATGTCATAATTTGGGGGAGAAAAATGAGATCGTCATGGACGAAAAAACTGGCTCCTAATGAATTTTATGAAATAAATTATTGACTAAATGAAAAGCAATATTTTAATCCTTATTTTTTTATGTTTAAAAAATATTTTAGT
>BGZK01004592.1:0-12615 GCA_005406025.1 Eumeta japonica | reverse complement strand
TTGATAAATAAGAGCGCCAATCTTGACAAAATAAGTTAATAAAGACACCTGACAAAGCTTTACGATACTAAATTTATTTGAAGTTCAATTAGTTTATATGATACAAAGTTATTAAACACATAATGTAAATACTAAATTTCATTAGATGTTGCAGGAATCAAGTAATTGTAATTAATATTTTATCCACAGCAAAACTAAACAGCAATAGGTATAATGAAAATAGTCTGATCAGATATTTGGTTGTAATTCAAAATTCTTGTGCTTTGCATTGACTGTCAGATAATCCAATTTCACAAAAATTTAAATATATTTTGTCCGTTTAAAAACTAGTGTTTCTCCCCGATTTTGTTCGTGTATTTGTATTATTGAATCCCATTCATCTATTCTAAAAATTCTTTAACTAATAAAAAACTACACTATCTCAGAGCAAAATAAACTACTAACATTGCCTCTGGCTTCATCCGTCTATTTATACTACTGAACCGATTCTAAACTTACATTTTGTTCACATTTTATTTTGATACTAGCACTTACCCTTGGTTTTCGCGGAACTGTAATCGATAGCGGAATCGAAACTGAAGGAGAATAGAATCATAAACGAGCAGTGTCTCTGGGGACGTGCTGCAGATACTCATAATTTTTTTCGTATACATGGTTTAGCGCTGTTTGCTCGATTTACAATCGTTTTCGATTCGTTCAATTCAATCGACAAGTACATCTCGGTTTTGTTACGCTTTCGCATATAACTTTAGTTTCATCGTTCTGCAAAGAAAAATCCGCCGTTGTCGAAGCGCGGGCACCCTACTGGTCGTGGGACGGTACCACGGCTTCGGTCCAGAAGCAATTGTTGTTCAGATGTCGCTGCACTGGCATGGTAAAGTGCGTTGGATATGTGTCGACCATGTGTTAAAATTGTTAAGCTAATTAAACATTCAAGTAGGATAAAAATGACTGCCCGATTGAAGCGATTACTAGCGACCCTATGTGCTGCGCTGAGGGCTTCGGTTCATTCCCATACAACAAAACCATTTATTTCATTAAAAGTTAATGTTTGTCTCGAGTCTGGGTATTTCCATGTATTTTAAATGTATTTAAAAATGTAGTATGTGCGCATTCTATCAACTATCTGATACAATACAATACAATCTACAATACAAAATAATACTGACATAATACAATCCTTGCTATCGGACCAAATGGTGCCAGAAGTATCGAAAATATATATAAGTAATAATTAAAGGAGACTGATTAGCAACATGCTCATAGCTTCGTTAAATTCACAAAAAAATATCAAATCGAGCCGCCGCGTTCCGGTAATTCTACACAGTTGAGAGTTTGTTGCAGCGAGCGCAAGAGATAGCAGTAGTTAAATTAACGAAATCAATCTTTAATACAATCGCCTGAATTAAATATGTGTATTAATACATTTTACCTATTCTTCATTTTGACTATTGCATCATAAGCGTAGCGGATGAGCATTTTACCTATACAATCTTAAACTCACGCCTATTTCGAAGAAGAAGGTGAGAGACTACCAGAGATTTCCACATTGATCATTGCATATATCTCTTGCCTCACTGACATCCATCAATCTTTTCATGTAAGCTTGTCGGTTTCAGGTTGCTTAAAATTTGGCCATTTTAATACGCTACTGATGTGTTCTGCATACGATTTTCTAGGGTGACCCTTGCCGACCTTTCCACCACACCATTCGCTCTATAGATTTTTTTTGTCAGTTTAGTTTTAATTAATCCTTTCAGATGGTCAAACCACCGCAACATATCTATTTCTACTCTAGTCACTCAAACCACCTCTCTCTAACATCACTGTTTCTACATCTTTATTTCCAGGGCACTCCACATACTATCCAGTGATTGTATCTCCACTGCATTGATCCCACTTTCATTTTTTCTTCTGCCATACCAGCTTTTACTACCATACATAAGCGTAGGGATCAGGATTATGGATAACCAAGCGCGCTTGTTGTGAAACGCTTTCTATTCATAATTGCGAGCAACCCCATTCACTCTCTTTTCGATATCTCGGTCATATTGACCATCATTTGTAAACAAACTAAGTATTGTACAAACTCTTTCATTTGTTCGACTTTCTCACCTTCTATAAGTATATCGCATTCAGAGTGCTATCGCCCTAAAACACCATCATTTTGATTTTACTGACATATACTTTCATATTCCTTTTTTCAACTGAATCATTCATTTTTATTACCATCTCCTGCTACCTGCGCCGATGGCGCAAGGTTACAGTTGTCGGCGTACAGGAGGCATTCGACGAAAGCTCATCCATCCTTAGTCCACACTGAAATCATATAGACAGCCAATTGGCGTAGCTGTCCTGGGTGTCACCAGAGCGGATTTGATGACACCTTGAAAATCAAAATTATTAATTTAAAGAAAAACTGTAATTGAAAAGAAAATGAAAATCAAACGGCGTGTTCAAAAATATTACAATATTGAAATTTTCATAAAGGAATAAGTTTTTTTAAGGTTATTTAAAAGTTTCCATCCAATCGATTTTAGATCTATTACAAAAATTATTATACTCAAAATAACATTGAATGCCCCCAACTAATACTAATTGTACGGCACAATCAAATAATATACAGTTTGACAATTTCAAAAAACTTCTTTATAATTATATAATGTTGAGAATTTCTATACAATCGATTTTGCTTTCCTATTTTATGCTATAAAGAAAATTGGTTCAAATACCATCAAATGGACCGAAGTTAAATGACGCGTTCAAAGAAATTGCATATTGAAAATTTCTAAAAAACTTTTTAACACATTTTAATACAATTTTTTTTTGAAATTTTAAGACAATTTATTTCTTACTTATAAACTAACAATTTTAACTTTTGTCTTTTTTTCATTTGCAAACAACACGTATATAAAAGGATGTTTATATATGAAATCGATAAACTCATTTTGAGCGATCATTATGAATATTGGTATGTATTTTTTTTCACGGAGAGGTTTTATGCTGTGATTGACCTGACGCTCGCCACCAGGTGGCGCTGGGATGTACCGACTTCCGTATCGCTCAACCGATACATACGTACCAATATTCGTAATGATCGATCAAATCCTTTTATATATATACATATATAGATTTCGACATTAGCATTTACTCCTGGCTTCATCTAAGTCAAATTGTGACTCGTAGCGAAATCGGGATTGAAAGCGGACTGGGACAAAAGAATTGCGAAAAGGACGAGAATAGAATCTGATCGGAATTAAATCGCAAGCTGGTCTGAGACTAAACGAAACGGAACTGGAACCTAAAACGGATGTGGGGTCGGGATTACAATCAAATGTGTGACCGGCTGCGGAATCGAAAAGGTACATGTATTCAGTTAGAAATCAATCGACACAAAGATGAAGGAATTTATTATACGTCCGTGCTGGCGCAGCTACGGGCATTAGTTATACGGGCAAGAACAAACAAAAGGGCAGAACAATGTCTGCCGGGCCAGCTAGTCTATTATATCTCTTTAAAAATGTATTGTGACAATTTGCACATGGCCCGAGGATCGGTAGAAGGTATTAGAGTGGGGAATAATGGTGGCATTATTAGCAATTTAATTGAACTGAAAAGCGACACATTTATGCGGGTATATAGTTGTTGTTTATGTTAAAAGATAAATCCAGACTTATCCAGACGTACATTTGCTGAGGTGCTCGAACCACAATGTACTTACATATTACATTACACTATAGCCGATGTTATAATCCACGGGTTAACCATTCATAGTCTTGAAAGCGAACTAGATATGTGACGACGCCAATGACACGACTTTAGTTAATCCGACGCCACTTTCAGATGCGTCCCTACTTTAGACATCGTGGAGTAATGAATGCGTTCCTAATGAGTCAACAGGAAGGTATATGTTTTAGTTATTCACCAATACCAAGACATTGCATCATAGTACATTTTCTAGATGATGTACTTACTAATAGTTTAACGTTACTTCTCTGTACTTATTCAAACTATTGACGATGAGTACGAGTACAACATATCATGACTGAAACCAATGTTCTACCTTTCTTTGTAACATGAAACTTTATTTGTTTTGCAAAAAAATATCTAATTTCTAAGCTGTACGAGTAAGCTAAGTTCAATAAACTTTTAGACTGTTCTTTGCGGTTGACGTGTAAACTTGCATCTCTTTGCTTGAAGCTATGAACTAGTATCTGGTCTCGATCAACATATTTATTTTGGAATGTCATATACAATTTATATATTTCCTTACCTACCATTGAGTTTCAGGGGTTTGAGTAGACGGTTAATTTTGAATACAGCAGTAATACCCGACTTACGCTACCTCGACTTACGCGAATTCGGGTTACGCGATTTAATTTTCTCGTCTATTCGTTTTTGTTTGAACGCCGCGCAGTCAAGGTCAAGCGGCGGCGTTTGTTTCTGACTCCCCCCGCCCGCTTTTTTATTATTATTCGTTCAGTTTACAACAGGCACAGACGTGTAGTGCGGAATCGGCGCGTAGGTACATAAGTTACGATTTTGTGTTTTTGTTGTTGTGCGACGACCTGAGATATTTACTAAGTACTATGGCATCCAGAAGTAGAGACCACTTCTTTTGCTTTAAACAAGAAGAGAAAACATTATCTTTGGGTATAAACTTAACATTATTAAAGACTACTGTATTGTCATATTATCTAAATTAGATACTAATTATTTCCTAAATTATTGTTTTATTTAGTCTCCAGTCCCAATTAAACATGCTTTGTATGTCTTTATATGCAAAATTGTACCCGACTTACGCGAATTCGATTTACGCGGATAGCGCTCAGTCCCACCTATCGCGTAAGTCCGGGGTATTACTGAGATAAGTATGACCACGCATATATAAGCTCGTGAAACAGCTACATTAACTATAGCGGTTTCGATAAACATATATTGTTTCACTTATCTGTACTCAATTCTTAAATAGTGGGATGATTTTTGGGTAGTTTGCTAAAGGCTTTCCTCTAGCCAAACGCACTAAATTATTGTCAGTTTACTTTATTATTCCCATCTATTTTTCGTTACGGTAAGAAATACCTTGGTGACTTAACTTGGTATGGTGTGCCAAGAAATTTCAGAACTGCGTCTGGACAAAATTGTAACGTTATTTCCATCTGATGCCACTTGTTTTCTAACAAAATTCATTCTTGCAGTTGAGCTCTTGTTCAGGAGTTAGTATATGGAATGCCGGTATAGTTATCCTTAGTGACATTAACAGCATGCTTGGTGTATGTCTGTTTCGAGGAGCTGCTATTTATTAGCAAGCATTAAATACTTTTATTATTATCATTGTTAAAAAGCAACTTTTGACTTGTTTCATCACAATCTGTTCAGTTCTTGGTACGATTGTAAATTTGTATGGAATATGGTCCAAAATAATCAATTATTAGGTTAAGGATGTCTTTATCTGTAAAGGGTTGTAGTGTTTTATGGTAACATAGTTATACAGTTACCATAAGAGTGTGTGAATGAATGCATGTAACTTTAGCGAATGCATTAAAAAGAGGTAAAACTAAGACATAAAATCGATTTTCACTGTAAAAATCCTACTTTTTTTGACAACAGACACTTTCCTTTAAAAGAATATAAACATTGACAATAGCTGTAGTCAAAAGGCACTGATATGGCCAAAGATTTGAATAACTATTCATATAAGAATTGAATGCGCAATCGGAAATGCATAAAATGAGATAATTGCCAAATGATGTCAAAATGTGGAACAAACCATAAGCCCTTAGGCATAAATTATTTCAAATCAATAAAACATCAGTGTATGTTTATTAATACTTTAAGTTTTATTATTATAAACTAAATCTAATCAAATCTTATAAAACCACTACATTTATAACAAACGTGATATTATTACAAAAAGAAAGTTATCTTCTATAAGCTAATGAACATAATATACAGAACATCAAGAAATAAATCTCTGTTCAAATAAAGCAAATTTCCCTTGTCTTGTACAAAGAGATTTTCTATAACATAAAAATCTGAGTTAAAGAAAATAATAAAATCGCTTTCCATATGATATCAAAAATTTATGCATAACAGGGTAAAATTTAAAAGTTGACCATAAACTATGTATAAGTTCATTGTTTTTGCTAGTCGAAAGTGTTACAGTACTGGTTAATTGTATTGTTTATTTCATTCATTAGTCAATAAATGAAGTCAATCAAAGTTCAATCTAAATTCGAAAAATTGTTTAGATGGTTTATAAAATATGTATGTAAGTAATATTTATGAGTCTGTTATTTTAACAAAATCATGACGAATTTATAAATAACTACAGCACAACGCACGAAACTTTGCCACTGTAAAATTCGTCACGATAGCTTCTTAGTGCCGTAAAATAGGAATGCGGGGGAGTGTTATACCTGCGCAGTACATCACTCGCAGGCAATTCAGAGCGGCAGGGTTTCATGCGTTGCACTATACTTAGTTTTTCTTTATCTTTACTATGTATCTCCTACTAACTAAATTACCTAAAATCGTTTACTCTTCAAATAGTGTTGATATGGATAAATTTTTTTTTTTATTTTCAATTTTCTTAAATGTAACAAAGTTTATGTGAAACTATGAAGTTTTCACAAATGATTCATTTTATATTTAAGAATTTCTGCAGTTAAATGCACAAAACATGTTTTACTTAATACATAAATAAAGAATTTACAATAAACAAACAGGACTACCACAATTCAATTCAAATGCAATCAAAAATAATAACAATGAAATATACAATAGATTTTAAATAATATTGCATTTAAAATCAACTATTCTATAAAGAAAAATAAAGACCGACAATTTTTTACAAATATCGAAATTACAAAGTACGCAACTTCACACATAATATGCTTGAAAAAGTGTGCGCATGTGAATTAGAACAAAAAGGTCATTTTAATCTAATCATATGTCAAAGCAGATTACGATGAAAAGAAGATCAACATCAAGTTTTGATGCTTTAATTTCCAATGTATTAAATATTACATATAATATGAAATACAAAAATTATCCATTATAACTTTATAAATGAATGTCTAGTATATTCATCATATTGATGACATAACATCAGTCATTCGACCAGCGCTTCCAGCGCTAGATCTATATATTTCATTAAATTACTAGTCTATAATTGGTGAAAGTTATAGAAATATGATAGAGTATGATCCATATGTTTAAAATGGCAGTCTTAACAATGTATGGTTACATATGTCACATACATTGTCAATGCAAAATTTATAGCCGTGTTTCATTCATTTTGTTTAATTACATGAATAATTTAGTACAATCAGCATACAGTCGATAAGAAATACAAACGTCTTGTCTGTAATTGGAAATACATTTTAAATATAAAATGTGTAACATAACTTAAAGACAATTTTTAGAGAAAGTCATAACTTAAATATTCACAGAATTTGGTTTTTACGTAAGAAAATGTAGTCGTTGCATGGAATGCAGAAATCAATTTCCAAATGATTGTGATTTATTCTAGGGCTATAAAATAAACTCCTTTAGATAACATTGCTATAATTTTTACATTTAAATACATTAAGAAAAGTAAGAAAATAGTTGTTGTAATGAAGAAATGAAAGAATAAAAAAGTTGTCAGAACAAAGAAAAAGAATAAACGCTGATAATATTCAATAAATAAATTTCAATGGATTAGCATACAGACAATGCTAACTCTAAGGAAAACAATTATTTGTGTATTGGTACTAAATGTTAAATACGACTTTTCTCCAATACATGTTATTGATTACTTATTTATATTAATAATGATCATTGTGTGTGAAATATCATTGGTAAATATAACTTAAACACTTTTTTCAATGTATATATATATATATATATATATATATATATATGTAAGGTAATTTTATTTTTATATTAGGTATTATTAGATATACTCGTAGATAAGATAAATGAATGCTATGAAAACTAATATTATTATATCTCAGTCTCTTCATTTGCACAAAAATATCAATTTGTTTAAATTATTTTAATTGCTCACTTTTAACAAATTAATAATAACCAAAAAGTATAAACTGCATATATTTACTTGGAAGTCGTCAAGTTCGTTATTAATTATTATTCTACATGCCAAGTAGGACAATCGTTTATGTGATTTTTTATTTAAATAATACAGCATATTGATATAATAGTGAGGAATATTGAACAGACAATAAGATGAGCTGTATTTAAATTTATGTATCCTTTTATAAAGGTGTCCAAATTTTTTGTATACCTTGATTCAGTACATAACACATGATAACCAATGCTAGCAAAACGTCATAGTTTGGAATGTACACAATTAAGTTCGGTCGAAGATCACTCTGGTTCGGGTGGTAGCAGCGAATAGTCCTACTCGGGTAGATGTCGCGTCAACGAAATGTTCTCTTTTAGATGAGTTCACGGCAGTGGGGCCGCTGTTTGTGATTTATGCGACGACGGTGTATCCGTCTGATTTGGGCGGCGGCACTGAAACTTTTCTAGTTTGGGCGGTGACAGCGTGATGCCCCTTCCGGTTTGAGCGAAGGAACGGGAGGGGCTTCCCTTTGATTCAAAAAGGCGGAAATGAGGCGGTCGCTTCGGGATCGGGCGGCGGCAGTGGGGGCGTCTTCTTCGTAAACCATGACCAACTTACTGTATGTCCCTTTGCGTCTCTTTTTGGCAATGAAACAAATAGATAAACACGAATTAATAAATCTTGTAGTGATAAGTATCAATGAAAATTAAATGTGACGTCGGTATCCGAACCGCGAAGATCGCATATGGCGTGATAATGATACGGCGGTGGAATGATGGCGCACGGCTCGTGTAAATCCGGGACGCATTCACCTTGATGCGATGGAACGTGCAAAAACTGCAACATTTTTGAAGTATCATAAGGTCCATTCGACCAAAGATCCTGTATCACCGACAAACTGAGCAGTTCTGCCGTATGCAGGGTCAAATGTTAGCAGCTGATATCGAGGTGCACTAATCTAAGATGAAGTTTGCATTCTGTTTACAAGTCATAAAGCTTTATAATCTTCAAGTAATGTCACTTTAATGAACGCTTTAAGCTATTTTTAATAATTTGAAGTTACCATCTAAATTAACTGTGAAATTAAATATCGTTCGTAGGATACCGATATTACCTTGCATTGTAAGGTGGAGTTCTCCCGAACGAGAGAACAAGATTTTTATGTAGAATGCGAAGGCTTTCAAAAAGCGCATGCAACCACTGGCAATCGTATGTCTAGCTCCTTTAAAACATCGATTTGTTTTATTTCCTGAGATCGACGCTAAATGACTAAACATTTATTGTCGTCATTGACGAACTCTATCAAATGATATCTTAAATGTAATAGACTAAAAATATATTTTTTATCGAAGTTTTTCTATTTATCTCATTTGATGTACTGCATAAAACCGGATACAAAACTTGAGATATTTACGATAATTTTGGGTTATTAGGCATTGAATTATCACCTCTACAGGCGGCGGTTATTCGGGCGTCGTTCATTATAGTAACGTAACGAAATGATTTACGGTGACGTCAGTACGCCAAACACGAGGTCTGGAAACATATACATGATTTTGACAGTTAAATATATTTACCTTGTGGCTGATACTGGATGCATCATCCCTGAGCTCCCTAGACTGGAAGTTAATCTTGCTACTACCCTTCTAGTTGAAGATCTGAATATAGTTGTCCCAATTGCTCGTTCACTAACTTGGACTGAAAATCGGTGAAAACAGATTAGATTTATGATAAAATATCATTACCATTGCCATTGCAATGCGATTTCTTTATTATTGGCTTTTATATACCAACTCATCAGTATATTTAATTAAGTTTTGTTGACACTATTATGACGACTTCTTGGATTTCGTGTCTAATTGAGATAATAATGGATGACCAAAAGGAAAATGCGTGTATATTTTTAAACTGTGATTGAAAGAATACATATCGAGGCTAGAAGTAGTCTTTAATGTCAGTCTCATAAGCAAGCTCGGAGTTGCTCAAATGCAATGCTCGGAGTTTCCTACGAGATAAAATTCGAAAGAAAAGATCCGCAGAAGAATGCAATTAAATGATACGTACCACAAGTAAATTTAAGTGGCAATGGGTAAAGCACATCGCTCGTAGAACTGATATCTGACAAAGAAGATAATTTCTGAATTGGGGAGTAACCAACTGGACGTAGCAGCGACGGTCGACCTCTCCCGCTAAGCGGGGTGATGGTATGCTCAAGGTCGCGAGCCGCTATTGGTTGAAGGTGACTCTAAGGTCGTACGACGTGAAAATCTAGAAGGGAGGACGATGAATGCGAATGGACGTCCGATGGCTGAAACCGGACTAAACTGAAAGAACAACCCATGGCTGGATAAAATATTTGAAGATGATGTATGCTTGTGGGGAGCATATAATCTTTTGAATGAATATTGTAAAACCATAGAACAAAGAATATTCATATTACATTTAATTCTTCACATAACTTATTATTGTTTAAATTTATCCTTGTAGATGTACTTCATTTTCTGCTTAATAATTGCGGCATCTCTATACATTTGGTAATGTGCATACTATAAATTCCACCTCAAAATCGACTTTGTACAAAAATACATTTACAAAAATTGTTTAGGATCTTTTAAACTAGATAAAGAAAATTAAAGACGCAAAAGGGCTGTGACACTAGGGATCTTTCCTGATAATGGAGAATATTGAAAAATAGAAAACATGTAATCTTATCCAGTTATAATACTTCCAAGAGAATTGATTTTAGCGACTACCTCATTTTTGTATTCGGAAATAATTAAATAAATAACAATAATAAGCAAGATAATCGTACGATTTATTGTAGTATTTATGTGGTAAGCAAAAGCTCATAGAAAAAATGAAATAACACTAATATCAATTTCAAATTTCAATATGATCTTTCTCTTTAAAATTCGAAGTTTTGGGCTTTTGGACTAGTGGATGTTAGTCAAGGGAGAAGTCCCGATTGAAATTCCAATGTCGATTTTGTTACGAGAACATAAAAATATGGAACATACCTGTTCCATGGACACAATCTTCCTCATATCTGACTGCAGCACGTCGTTCATATCTTTGTCCGGATCTGGTATTTGTATATAAGCTCTGATGTTACATTACCTGTAAAAACAAAAAGACATTAAACTTATTTTGTATTACTCATGCGGAAAGTAGTATCTTGACGCTCGCTGTTGTGGTTGAAAAGAACCGTTTGCCCATTTTAAAATTACGCGTGAGTTTTTCATAAATAAAACTGTTATTTGAGTGCGACAAATTGAACGCACGTTCGACATTTAATTTCCGTGCGACAAGTTTACTTGTCGCACGCAAATTATTCTTTGCACACGCAAATTTAAATATATTTTGTACCCACATAAATCGCCGCATTTGTAATACAAAATAATATATTGCAACTCGTGCGACGTTGTCGATTATCCACTCAGATAGCCGCACTCACTTCGCTCGTGCGTTCAACTTCGCTTTCGTGGAGCAATCGATGCGCACCTGTTACACAATATACCATTGATCCAATCGATCAAATGTATTGCCAATTTTCAGGTTCATCGATGTATGTTACAAACAGCGATATCTGTGACTGTGAACAGCCATTAAGAGACAGAATACGAGGTGATAAAGTTAAAAAAATTATAACAAAAAAATGGACAGCAGAATATGTTAGGAAAATGAAAAAATGATATGTAATAAAAAAACTGGCAAAGAGCACGTCGGACCGTGTTCATTATAGGATTCTGAAGCCACTATTTCAAAGGAATGGACTACAGATAAAAAAGTAGGTTGTTACACTTTTTCCATGTTTACCGCACAGAATAGTTATAATCACTTAAGTCGCCTATAACTAGGAAAACAAGTAGGTATGTCGATTATTACTATTAAACTAGTGTAAACAAAAGTGCATCAGCAAAAGACCGTATCATTATGGCGCAGTTTTTCAGTAATAATTCCAAAACAGTATATATGTATATAATAATTCCAAAACAGTATATATGTATATAATAATTCCAAAACAGTATATGTGTATATAATAATTCCAAAACAGTATATTAAAAATAAGTTTCGATGAAAGTATTTATTAAGCATTACCTTCATTATTATTTCAAATTTTAAAGTGAAACTTTTATTACATCGTCTCAAATTTTTGAACATACAGTTTAGAAAATAAAGGGGAAGGGGTCGCAATTTCTGCAACTTTCGGAGTGATTATTTACGAAATTATTCACATAATCAGAAAAATTGATTAATAACCTTAAATGTTTTAAAGAACTATCGAAATATATATCCTACGTTAATGTTTTAAAAATATATATTTTTCAGCTTCTGTTACATGTATGGAGTGCCACCCTAGAAATATTTGTTTTTTTACAATATTTAACTACCGAACTAAGCAGCAGCTTATGCAAGACATTTACACTATAATTTTTTATCAGTATAAGTCTTGTAGTTTTTGAATAAAATGCCTGTGACATACAGACGCACAGACGGACAGACATGAGGAAATTATAAGGGCTCCATTATGACGTTTTGGCTAGCAA
>BGZK01004591.1:0-12617 GCA_005406025.1 Eumeta japonica | reverse complement strand
AGAAAAATAATGCGGATCTCTATAGAGCACTTCCAAAATTTAACTCAAAAACCAAGGAAATTGCTCCATCTACAAAATAAATATTAATGTCAACAGCTATTCCCTAAAGAAGTGTATCACATAAGGGCATGGAAGTATCCTAAAATTAACATTCTCTCCTTTGCCACGTTAATTAATCGTCTTATTTGAATAATTGAGACACTGCGAAGCTCATTTTGTGGGCCATCCCCGTAACGTGAGGACCCCACGTAGAGTGGGGTGCTCACACCTCAGCCCTCGGTCAGACTATGTATTCAGGCATCATCCTCAGTAATGAATACATAGTCTAGCTGACCAACTTTAGTACACCGTATCCAACTTTTAAATGGACACCAACAACTTTAGGCAAGAAAATTTTGGACAATTTTTTGTTTGTGTTTAGCTACAAGTTATAGTCGTCGAAAGGAATTCTTGGAGTCTGTGGAGTTTTTTTTTTTTTGGAAAATCACTCTTTCTTTCTGTTTATTTTATGTACAAGGAATGGTTATGAGAAAAAATTCTATAGCAATACATACACAATAAAAATACAATTAGTTAGATATGATTTTAACAATTTAATTGCGTTACTAATTACACTGTAACATTTAAAATTAAGCAGTAAAATTTGACGATTAATACAATTAAACGTCTTTGCTAATACAAAACACACTCACACCCACTTGGGTTTTCCCATACATACGTATCGATTTAACAAAACATCAGCATTTGTCGTGGATCTGTCTTTAATCGCACCAATTCGCTTTGTACGAAGGTATGCAACATATAATATACAAGCATTTGATACAGCATGATCTATTTAATAGTTTTACTAAGCGCACTCAACTCCAGTATATCGGTCTGGTCAGTGGGATCTTTTGTCGTCACGTTGTGAACGTTGGAAGTGAAACCTTCATTTCATTAAACTGCGAGGGAGTGAGAGAAATGCGGTAGCAGGAGTGAAATGATTATAGACTATACTTATTATTACATTGGTGACAAGTTTAAAGGTTGTTTTACATTATGTCACGCAGACTCAATGTTTTCAATTTCAACAAATGGTAATACACTGGCACAGACAAACGCACTCATCCCTTTCTCTCGCATTCTATCTCATCTTATATTTTATCTTATGTTCTCTATTTTATCTCATATTTCATGATATTCTACAGGTGTATATGTTTGTCTCTTTTTACCGTCGTTTCATCAAGTTTTAAATGACAAAGATACTAAAAAAGTTTTCACTTAAAATAAAAGAACTTATTTATTATATTTCAATAAATTTATAATAAGCCTACTGTAATAAATTCGGTAAATATAGTGAAATTATAAGATTTTATGATGTGAATTATAAAATTGATTATTTCAAAGACAACCCTTATAATATCTCGGTCTTTTAACGTTAATAAATAAACAAATAAATCAATAAATATCCAAATATTCTCAAAAGTGTAATTACATCAAGCACTTGCAATAGTCTATTTTTTTTAATATAGGTAACTTGAGTAATTTAGCGGTAACTTATCGAAAAGATTTTGAGAAGAAATGTATTTATTCCACTAAAGTTATTTAAGTTTAACAATATACGCAAAATTATAATTAAATGTTTGCAACACTTCAGATAAACAGCCTAAAGAAAATATTCTATTAGAAATTGCTTTACCTATCAAAAACCTAAAAGTGTGAAAATTTTATTTAGATATAGTTTGAAATAGACCTATCTGTAAATATTAATTTTCTCTCTGGACGTCAATTCAAAAATACTTCTTAGTGTTATAAACATTCTTCACGTAACAAAATAAGACTTAGAGCATATATAATGGTAAAAATCAACAACAGACAGTACAAAGACGTCTTAATTATCTGTTAGCAGCTTTTTGTTTGTCTAAGTTTAACTAAATCAAAGTTTGTCTCAAGATTCAAGTCTCTCAAGCTGAAACTTAAAATTTATGGAAGCGTGTGCCTCTGTATTAACGCAATAAAATCTCACACAACACAATTTCGTTACTACATATTTTAGAAACCGTTACATCTACACACTACCCACACAGAAATAATAGATTAAAGTCGTTTTTAAACATTGAAATTTTGTATCACACAAAAAGAAAACAATTAGCATATTTTTTATAGTACCATTTAAATTTTGCATGTTTAAATTTATACGCTCAAAATCAATTATTACACACCGTCATTTGAATATGTACTCGATACCGCGTCCATTTTACATATCTCTCGAAAAGGGAAACGCAGGGCACCGGTTACGTCGCGCCGAGTCGCTCGCCCCACTCACTCCGGTAATTACCCGTTTACAGGAGACGACAAAGAAAAGCAAATGCCAGAGGTAGACATCCAGAAAGTTTTCAAATAATAACGCAATAACTGAACGTAAATCTTCCCTTTTGCAAGGCGACGAATGGCTTTCAGTACCAGAGAGGGCGAATTATTTTTTCTCTCCGATTTAGCGCGCACTTTAAATAATGAATAGCGACGAAAGAAAATGAGACATAAAATACAATAAAAGAAAAGTGAAAAATATTGTTGTATTGAAAATGCTTTAATAATAATCACACGCCAATATCTCAATATCAACCTAGATCATATGCGTAATAATAGTCAACATTTTAAGTACAACTGGCAATACAGTTTTGATAGGTCACGTGCTTAATCCCACCCAACATAATAGACCTCCGTATTAGCACCGTTCAGATCACCATTCACCGTTCCCAAATAACAAAATAGATGCATATAATAACACGACTGGCATATGTATTATGTGTGTATACGTTGAAAGTTCCCGCTAAGGAAAATTAGAAAAGTCAACAAGATATTGCTATGATTGCGACTTTGGGAAATTAAATTTTCATCAGATATTGACGAGCTGTAGTCCTAAGATTCTATTTTGATGGTTTTTACAACGCTATCCATTTGTCTGTCTCGTGTAAGACTATATGTGTGTGCATGTATATGTACGTGCGGGCGTACGTCGTGCGTGCGTGCGTGCGTACGTGCGTGCATGCGTGTGTCGTGCATTCGTGCGTCGTATGTGCGTCGTCCGTGTGTGTGCGTGCGTGTGTCATATCAATGATCTGAGTGAGCTCTCAATTACTGTCAAATGAATCAACCGATTTCCATTAAACTAGTGGCATTCGAATACTCCTTTCTTTTGATGTGACGAACCTTTAGTCCATTTAAAATGTCCGAAAATCGTACTTTAAACAGATCAGTAGTTTGATAATCTTAAACTCGTAGAATACCTTTAGTAAAATTGGTGAATTCTGTCAAAAAATGTCTTATACTAAATCTTGAGCAATCTGAAATACATATTCCTTTGTTCTTAGTAATAATTTTATAAATAATTAATTAACTATTTCTGAAATTTAATGAGCTTTAAACCACAATGAATCTTATTATATGCCGTATAATTTTATTAAATTCGTCGACTAAAGAGAGTGATATTATTACGAAATGTTTAAAACAACGTTTATTTCAAATGGCTTCCAAAATAATGAATTTATTAGAATCAGCTTTTCAACTTTTGTATTATTAATTATTTCAGATTACCTAAAAAATTGAGCTCGATTCGCTTAATAGATTTTGAATACCTAATCTTAATGAGTAAACTGTCTAAAATATTGTATGTAAATAAATTTAAGAATATAAAGTCGATCACGTCCAAAATCTGAGCTTTAATGCTCAAATAAACGTCGCTGAATCTTAAAAACATTAAAAGTGGTGAAAACGATAGAGAAATAAGTTATCGAAAAATATCAAGAATAGTTTTTTAATTTTATCGTTGAAAATGGAAAATTTTTCGGTTTGTAAATCTTTCATAAATTTTAAACGGACAAACCTATAAAAAAGCTATTTGCAGCATTCGAAAGGGCTGCAATTTAGACTTTCTAAGCCGATTCATCTCAGAAAATCTTGAAAAATTTTCTTAAGGTTTTTTGGAAATAATTATTAGACTCCCGATCGATACCAAAATCTAATCTGGTCTTCTTAGAAATTTGCATCAATTAGCGTAGCCACAGAAAAGACGGTGGTTTGTTTTCTCAATAATGTAATTGAAAATTTTTTTTTCTATTTTTGGAATATTCTTTAAAAACCAATAAATCCGAAAATTTAATTAGATCTTATCCTTACAAAACAACGTAGGTTAACCTAAACTGCATCAAAATCGGTTTGTTTGTTCGAAAGATATCGGTACCAAAATATTCGGAAAATATTTTTTTATAATATTAAGTTACATTTCTATTGGATGAGATATTAAGTACTCAATCCAAATTTTTTGCTTAAAATCTGCGTCAAATAGCGTAAAGCAGATCAAAACCGAACAAGGCGTTCGAAAGATATACTAGTTGACAAACTAAAAAAGGGCATTTTTTAAATAAATCTAAATTTTAGAGTTTAAAACTTATTGAAAATGTATTAAAGTCAAAGATCCCTAAAAATTATCAAAATTCATCTTTATATAAAAATATATGTAACACATAAACTTTTCGACATTTTTAGCACTAAAGATCGATTTCTAGGTACATTTTTTAATGCTTCAAGTTTGATAGTAGCAAGAAGTTACAGGAATGGCCAGCAGGATCAACTTTTTTTTCGAACCTTTTCAATTTTCTTTGCGGAAAGTTAAAAACAGTTATGAAACTCTTAACGCATACAATGAGAAACAGAAAGAAAAAACTCAAGGTCAAGCGCCGTACAATCCAGAATCGAAGCTACTCCAGCGTGTCTGATTCCGTCACTCTCCCGCTGAATTCAACCGCCGCAAGACAAACAAGGTACCAGAGCGGTGACAGGGCAAACAACCCTTACAATGACCTACATATACACTACGTGAAAATTTTAAACAATGTAATACAATTTCATAGGATAATATTGAAATTAAAAGCGTTGTTAATAAATAGTTGTTAAGGTTTTATAATTATATGAATAACTGATGAAATTTTAGTGTTTTTTACGTAAATTAACTTTCTACGTTAACGTGTTATTATACAATTATATACGTGTATTACTTAACAGAAAATCAGTTGATAGAGTGTAGAAATTTGTAATACTTTAGGAATACCTCTCACCGATTAGATACTGAACAAATACTGCCTACGAATCGAACATGTATTGTTTCTATAATAATACAATAATTATTTATTTTAGGCAACAGTAAGTGTCGTAGTTTCATACGTCTAAATGTTAAATATTTTACCATCAACTATATAGTTAAAAAATTGTTTCCCTTATTAAAAATACCGTTGTCGTTCTTTTGGAACTTTCCAAAAAGACAAGTATGGAAGGAAAGGAGGAAGAGGAGAAGGAAGAGAAACGTTAAATTTTAATGGATGATGCATCACTGATCAAAGGTTTTACATTCAGGGATATGTGAATGCACAAAACTAATAACAATTTTAAATAATTCATTTTATAATTTATATTAATAATAATTCACATTTATAATAATTCACTTAGTAACTACAATCTAAATAATAAAACATATACTATTATGACGCACAACTCAAAACATGTAACAAGGGTAGTCGCTTCGTTCATTTGCGCTCTTGGGCTTGGTCGAGGTTTTCTTCCACCCGGGCAGGCGGTTGGTCATCGGCGGGTTCTCCGCTCCGGCGCTCCGGCACTCCGCACCTCCCCTCCTCCCCTCTTCCCCTCCTCCCCTCCGCCGATGCCGACTCGCGCCTCAAAGCCGGGAAGCGCGCGGGGGCGTCGGTCGGTCTGTGAGTGTCGCTCAGCGGGTCTCGTGCCTCTCCACATCCGACTTATATCTTCAAACCGGCTATGTTCCTCCTTCGTTTTGCTTTGTGGGATGATGAATTGCTCTGAACGATGTATGCGGGTGTTTCCCAGGGTGTTTCCGCCAGCCCCGATAGGCGGGCGCCTCTGACGTAGCCGGGTGCATCAATTTCTCCAGGCCGGCCCTGCCGCGGCCAGCAACGAGAGGTTTCGTGAGCCCACGCGGCCGGCGCCCGGCAGCGACAGACACACAGTAGACTACGCTAAAGAGGCACAGCAACACGAAGGAAGCCCTCATCTTGAAAGACCCGAAAGCGTTATGTGCTGAATATCGAGAGAACGAGCCTATTTAAATGAGCCACGCCCGGAAGCGCTGAGGAGAATACGCGCAAGAATTTGAAATGAAAACACGCCTGACGTTATCAGATGCGGCGTAGCGTTTTTCATAAACGTGAAAATATTTCATTACGTGCCGATCACGATTAACGTAATGCCTATAATAATTTATTTAACATTGAGTACTGGACGCAATTGTAGCAAACAATTAGTCTGTTTTTAGTGAAAATTGGCTACCTTACAATCATTTTACTTACAGATGTTTGTCACGCGCATCAAGACTATTGAAAAAAAATATTTAATATTGCTTTCGGCAAATGGGACATTAAGATTTCAAATAAAGAATGTATTTTTATTGAAAGGATGGTAATATCGCCGCGTGGTGGACGTTCATGGGCAACAGTGATCAGTTGCTGTACGTCGAACCACACACTTGTTTTCTTGGTTTATTATTAAAAATCAAGGACTTGTGAGACAACTTTAATTTAGTTGTAACGTATAATCTAAAATTATACATTAGTGTGGGGTATTGATAGTACTAGGATTTATGAGGGTAATATAAGATTCATAATATAAGGTTCTCAGTAGTCGCAAACTAAACAAAAAGAACCTTTTAAAGTCAATTAATACTTTAGACTTAATAAACTACATGTTATTATAATCATTGTTTTGGTTATATTAGTTGGCTAATAAAAGCTATGATATATGTCTCTTAATAACTATTAATTTCCATACATTTTATTCAAAGTTACTTGACAGAAAAGAGTCGATGATATTCATGCAAATTTTAAAGTCGATTCAGTAAATTGTCACTATTTAGAAAAATTTATGAAATTCGTACGGAATAATTATGTCATAATTACGTGCTCTTGTTGAGTTTAATACATCAACAATTTCAGCGAGCACGAAGCGGAACGCACATGTGCGTCCTTAACAAGCAAAATGCACGTAGATGCGTAGTTTAGACATTCTTTTGCACCACCGTCGTGTTATTCGTTACTGATTCCATGCTTATGAATATTTTTAAAATTTTTGTTGTAATTATAATACCACAACTGTACATAAATATACAATGACAACCACAGATAAAGCTTTTAATTATATTTACCAAAAAAATTCATTTCATTGACTTCCAGAGAGTTTAAGCAGAATCATTTAATTCCAGATTATCCCTGTTTAGAATATAAAAAATCTTTTTCCTTATAGTTTTACACTATCCCCAAATTAATATAGCTTATATTTTATATACATACTAGAATTTTCTTCGACTTCGTCCAACTCAGGACCATGACCGGTAGAGGTATCAAAATTGAATGAAATAAAATATATCCAGGGGAACAGGACCTCCCAACTTGATCATCGAGGTCAAACCTCTGAATACTAAGGGTCTGTTGAGGTGCAGAGTTTACGCCCGAGATGCCAAGGTATACTATTGCAAACAGGTGCAGGCTCAGCAACGGTATGCAGCGAATGTGCAGACGAGATTGCATGTGATGCCTATGCGCTTATATATTTTTTACTGCTTTTTCGGATCCGTTTTCCAAAGAGTGACCAATTAAATGGTTTGATTTTAATCTAATAAAATCTATACAGCCCGATTCAAAAATTTGTCATCGATCAGCATCGAACCTAAAACGTGGGAGCGTATTATTTCTTTTGTTTCATCACATATTATGTGAAAAATTAAATAGATGTTTTCATTGATAGCTACTTCCTACACTTATTTTATAAATGTTGCATGCGCCCCACGTTTTCAGTTTAAAATCTTACAACTATTTTAATGGCTATTAAAAATTCAGAAGTACAAATTTTTAAGGTAAATCTATAAGTTAAAAATATGTACCTAGTTCATTTTTCATAAGAATTAGAGAAATTATTATTTTTTAGTTCATTCATTTTAAAAACGTAGTACGTTAACTTTTTTATATATTTCATTTATCTCCTTATGTCCGTGTCAATCTGTACCTATTTAAAAACAGTTTAGTTATGGTATGTAATAAATTGTATAATCTGGTCGGGCTTTGCCACCGTAATATGAGGTCAAGGAGAAAGTTTTTTCGGATTCTCATAAGTAAAAAGTTGCAGTAAAAGCTCTTTGGTTGTGTTGTTTGTATCTGACTAGTTTTGGTAGATGGCATTTAAAAAAAATGAAAAGTAAAAACGGTGTCCCGCTATTCAGTTTTTCTATCCACCAAAATCAGTGAATATAATATAGACGTTTGATACATTTTGAAATTTTACTATAGAAGCAGAAATTGTGACATTTATGAACCTAATACAGTTTCGGTAAAAGTAGCACAAAAGTGATTCCGGCCTTGTCCAATAATTTTGATATCAAAGAAGAACCTCGCTCTGATCGAGCTGTTATGGATAAAGTCGATACAATTTGGAAAAAAAGAAGAGAAAGATCTGCAAATTAGTTTTTACGACATAGGTAAAGATCTAGAGATTGACCACAAAACAGTTTTGACCCATTTGAATAAACCTGAATACACAAAAAAGCTTGACTCCCACACGAGTTCACTGAAATAAATCTAATGAATCGTGTACTCATTTGCGTTTATCTTTTTAAACTTAATGAAATTTACCCATTTTTGAAAATATTGATCACGGCGGATTGATACGGAACCAATAACACGAGGAGAGGTGGTTTGTGCCACTACACTTAAGCACTTTTCATTGACATACATCCACTGTAGCGGTCAATGTCAAGCTCGGCTATGCTCGTGCCGCCCGCCTCGTATCGGCTACCGTCGCGATGTACTTGAGCCGATGTGCCAGCGCCGGTGACGATAGCAGCGGTGGTACTGCTGATCTTTAATACTGTATCGTGAGACAGCGGGAAACTTTCATTTTCAGATGCTGCAGCCGTGACATCCGATATTCTCCGCTAGATCTACAGCTTTTGTTATGAATGTCTTTTGCAAACAGTTTTTAGCCCGCTCTCATTATTATTACGAACTTGTTAAAAATTGTTTCTTATAAATTTCTAAATTCATGGTGCGTGGTCAAGCCACACAGCCGTGCGACCCACTGTGTATAACTTTCTTCTGAGCTTTAAACGGCGACATAAAATTTGTGGCCCTCTGCAAATCTGTACCTTTTTCCGTTCGTGTTCGTTCAAAATTGATACCATTTCAAATAACTTTTTTTTTAATTGATATTGAAAGCGCTAAATTATTTACAAGCCGATATGTTGTTTTGTGGAAATATATAGTTTCTGCGTACCCTTTTAAGAAATAGATATAAATTTATAGTATTATCGTGGTTGTTTCTCTCAATGCACTTAAAAGTATAGGTAACATCTTTGGCAATATACCATTGTAAAATCCTACTTTTATAGGTCTTTCAATCATGTATATTATGATCACTAAAAATCACTCATCACCCCCTGACTCGAGTAAAACATTTTGTTAATTTGTTGTCGTCTCCACTGTTGTTTATACAGATGAATGAAACGCCGACTAAACGCTCACTGATTTAACACATAAATAACGGGCAGACGAAGTTACGCGTTTTTCTATAATTCCCAAAAATACTTACTTTAACTTCTCAGATTTTAAATGAAACTAAAAGCTCTTCTCTCATCACGTTTTGCGATCCTTAGATCTAAAGATCCACATTCAGTCTGAAAACGACATGACTGTAATTAGTGAATAAACGTACTTACCTATTAGTGTTGTTTATATAGTATATAGAGTAAGTAGGTATATGAAAGGTTAATCTAAAGAGCTTTAATGAACGAACGAAGATTATAAAATAACATTTTGCTGATATGTCATCTCTATTTCCAATTAATGGTGTAATTAGTATACATTTTTACAGACACACTGTCTTTTTTTCAATATTTTGGATATTCATTTTCTATTTGCTGCACTATGCAAATGCGTTGGCAATCATAGCATCTAATTAAACATTTGCCATTCGGTTCGCTACCAACGATGGTCGTTTTGGTACCACGATATTCACAAAAAGGGAGAAATGGTTTAATGTAAATAAATAAAATCAATTCCGCATGTATGTAAGAGTATTACTTTAGAACGATTCGACCGATTTGGCTGATTAGTTTTTCTTTGTGTTCATAATTGCCAGGACAATGTTTATGTGAAAAAAATAACCTTTGTCTATCTTTATGTCTATCCAGGGTAACTTCAGAACGGCTGAACCGATTATGATGAGCTTTCACTGAAATGTAAAAAATCTCACCGGACTATATTTAGGATATTTTTACACCGGTAATTTTTAAGGTTCCTACCTGAAAAAAACCTTATAAATGGTATAGTATTTCATATTTGAATCAAAAGTAAAAGCAGAATCAAGATCGGTAGCTAAACCAGAATTGAGATTAGGTCGAGATAAATTCAAGGACGAAGAGTGGGATCGTATTCATCATGGACACAACGTCATCACTCGATACGAAAGATGTAACAATTCACGCCATGTTCACAAGGGAGAAGGCGCGGATGATACTTATCTCCACAAATAATTTAAAAACTTTGTATTCTGAAATTACAAAATAAAATAAAACCCTCAAAATAAGTACTTTTACATACGCATGAATAATTAAATCTTTATGCTCTAGTATATTTCTACATATGAGTCTTACACTGGAGAAGAAAGGTTTTAAATTGGCGACCACCAACCAGTTCCATATTAGGTGGAATAATGACCTAATATAGTCTGTAGACCACTGTTCGTTATAAGTACCCTAGGATTACACATTTTGAAAAGCGAGAGAAAATGGGAATACTTATGCCCAGCAGTGGACACTGTACAACTACTGAAATATCACATAGTGAAATTTGCAAAACTTTTTAAAAGTTTGTACTTTACCTCTAAACGTGACAGCCACATTCAAAATTCATTTATTGACGTTATATGTCCGTGTTTGGTGACAGACATATATATTTGTATCAAATGTCATCTTGATCGATCTATTAGAGTCGAAGCCGGCTATGACAGACGGACTAGCGACCAATTAAGTAATCTTATAAGAGTTATTTCTTATAATTTAAAGATATATAGCTGTTTATGCAATTTCTCTACTTTTTCATTAAAATTTTTCACCCATAGACAAAAATCAACTGACAGACCCGGAGTGGGGGTATATGCGGGAGACCTCACATTCGGACAGCCGGCGGTGACTATAAGTACTTCGCTCATGTACGGACGAGTGGGAGCCAAATTGCGCGAGCCGGTGCGGGATTTATATACTTTTCCTACACAATAAGTTAGCGGGAGTGAACACAGTGAAATAACGAACAAGAAACAACACAACAAGCCACTTGACGATCGCGGCTGCCGCGTCCCGGACACCTGGACAAGATGGCGTCGAAAAGGTAAGTCTCTGAATTGACTATTACCCAGGGCTGTCCCTCGCGCCCATAAACTCTAATAAAATTATGAAGGTTTTGAAGCTTTCAAATGAATAACTCAAAAGATCGTTTATCCATGACAGATCTCAAAACAGGTAATCTATATTTATGATCGCAGTTCGTCACATACGTGATATGTTTGCGGAACTTTCATCGTGCAATTGAACACAATACAGTATATAATGCCTACAGACTCATGGCTACTCTGCACAGTTTTAGAACATACGTTAATGTATAATAACTTCAATAAAACTCTGACACTTCACAATATAAAAAACATTACAGTTTAACAAAACGTTTCTGATTTTATATTTTTATATATTCTTTCTGTAATCGGCTTTTAATATTCATCTATAATTTTTACTTCCTGTGATAACACTTTTTCAAAACATGTGTAGCTTTTCTATTCCTCTTTTTGTTCTTTCACGCCTAAGACGTAAGACGACCACGGCACCTTTTTCCTCCACGTATACTATGCAAAAAATACCATCCGTTCATCACTTTAGGCAGTACGCCCGTAGCGATGGAATGGTTTTAATTTCGAGGATCACTGAAAACGTAACTTTAAAATTCTTGTAGAGTGAGCATACATATATAACAATAATTACATTAATGTTTATAAAGGATTTCACATAGATTTTTATTCCGTATTACAATAATTTTTTTCTTTACTCATTACGTGACGTGAGTTACTATGTACATCATTATATTACTGAATAGACTATCAGTTGAATTTTGTTGTGATTGGATTTCTTTATTGCTATGGTATGCTAAAATCCACCACCGAATTTGCTCAATTGAACGACTGTTCAGTTCCGTTTTTTACCCACTTGCATACATAGTGCCTATCAGTTTGTACTTCCCAGAAAAGTCGGCTGGAGCCTGGTTTGCTTAATTCAGCACCACTGACCCAAAGGCGACTGTTCAATTTAATTCTTTGCCCAGAACATTTGATTGGCGCCGAGATTTCCTGATTCAACGTCACCGACCCAAAAGTGATTGTTCAGTTTCATTCTTTGCCCAGAAAAGTCGACTGGAGTCTAGTTTGTCAGATTCAGTATCACGACCCAAAGGTCTGTTCAATTTAATTATTTGCCCAAAAATTTCGACTGGCACCAAGTTTGCCTGATCGAGCGTCACCAA
>BGZK01004590.1:0-12628 GCA_005406025.1 Eumeta japonica | reverse complement strand
TTCTTTAACTACTGTAAAATTATCAAGAAAAGTTGTACAGTACGACTCCCAAATTTTCGCATGTGTAATTCACCTAATCCGTGGCATTTCAATAACAAATATTTAGAATCACGCCGACAAACATATTCATTTCATAGACTACATCAAGAGTGTTAGAAAAATGCTTATGCCTACCGGTATGATTGGTAAAAATAGCAAAATGAGTTTTAAGGATAAATGCACACTTTACAAGGTAAGCATACGATCGGTGGTAACGTACGTCTTGAAGCTCACCAACTCTTTATTCGTTTTAATTTTGTAGTAACCATTTCCGCATTGGTATTACAACTGGTAATTCTTTAAATTGACAGACCACTAAGAAGTGGTCTGTACCAACGTTGATGCTACGGTACACTCTCGTATCCACAATTTTGCATTGCAAAACTGATCATCCACAATTATGAAATCTATCGTGCTTTGTCTTGTCCCTTCAAGTATATATATCCTTCTGTGATCAAACATCGTGCTTGTCACATATAATTTAAACTTTGACACACAGAGAGAAGACAATCACCATTCTCATTCACTCTTTAACTTCAATTTTACCTAAGACTTTCTGTATCCGTCCCGTTGTACATCCACCCAGCCAATAAAATCACCGAATTTTAATATCCTTTCGTTTCTGTAACATTTCACTGATACATCTCCCATCAACTCCAACTCCCTCCTGCTCCTCGAGCGGTTTGACACATCTGGAGCGTATACGCAGTGCCAGTAAAAGATCCGTTATCCAACTTTCAACTGATTTAAATTATTTAGGATCACTTTGTGATTTTATACTATTCGAACACCATTACCATTCCAGCTGGAATCGTGTTTAATTCTGATGGGTATTGAAAACCAACATCCATTGTGTGTTTGTAACGGATATTATTAAAATGGTATGACTCACTTTAAATGGCATCATGGATTTTATCCAGTTTTATTAATTCGCACAAATAAATACAGAACACTTTTATTTTTCAAATAGTACCTGTTCATTGATATTATTCATACCTAATCGGGGTATGTCTATAGTCGTTTTATTTTATCTCAAAAAATTACACCAATATTTAAATCATTTTTCTTTTACTCTGTAGATTGAATTGAATGAAATTTTTAATAGATAGAAAAGCTACTTTACGTTCTGTACAAATAATCAACCAGAATGGTTCTTAACATATATTTAACCCAAATGAGATAAATAAAAACGCGGGAAGTATAAAAAGAATTTACAATAAATACCATTTCATCTAAATTTACATTCGGTAATTCTTTATAAGTGTTCGGCATATATTTTAGGCAGGCTGGGATTTAAATGAGGAAAATACACAACACACACAAAGTCACTTTGCACTGTGAGACTAACGGCGGGCGGAGGGCGGACCAGAACTTCGTTTCAGAACTCGGAGTAGAGAGAGTGTTTCTCGTCGGCGGTTGAAGGCGGACTGACTGTGGCGGGCCGCGCTCGCATATAACAGCGCTGTGCGCCGAGCGCGGCCGCCTTCCCGTGCGCGTCTCTTACCGCGCGGCCAATGAGAGGTCCGACCCCGCGCACCCTCGCCTCTGACTCATCGCATTTTATTGTTATTGGTTTACATACATTTATATACAATGTTAACTACTTATGCTACTATGCGGCTGCGGGTGCCTCTCGGTCTTTAATATTCAGAGGCAACTTTGCTATATAGCACGGCCTTTATTCAGTTTTTTATCCCGCAGCCGCTATCCTACATTTACATTTCTTATCAACGCAGCGACGCGCGCAGGCGGTCGTAATTCTGCCGTCAACAATCCACCCCGGTCGGAGCGTGACGACTCCACTTCGGTAGGCAGGACCGCCAGGCGCGCAGTTGGTCGTCTCAGCCGTCCATGGGCCGTGCGAATGTCCACCACTCGCACTTGCCCGTCGATCCCTGGGTAGACCCGTTCGACGATGCCCCTCGGCCACGTGTTACGTGGTAAGGCGGGGTCGGTGATGACGACCGCGTCTCCGACTTTGATCGGTGGCCCTCTGTCCACTTGTGACGTCTCTGCAGCGTGGGGAGGTATTCTCGCAGCCATCTCTGCCAGAACATCTCTGCGAGCGCCTGACTCGCTCGCCACTGTTTTCGGGAACATTCTTCAGAGGTGTCGAAATGTCCCGGCTGCCATCGGCCGGCGGCTGACCCCAGCAGGAAATGATTCGGGGTCAGCGCCGTGGGTCACTCGGGAGGACCGATATGTGTGAGCGGTCGAGAGTTCACAACAAATTCGGCCTCTAGCAGCAGTGTGTAGTACTTCGTCTTCGGAGCTCTGGTATGCAGTGTGGCGCTCAAAGCCACCTTTATGGACCTGACCAGGCGTTCCCAGCTTCCGCCCATATGCGGGCGTGTGGGGTATGCGCAGCCATCGTATCGCCCGAGTCGTCGCCTCGTCGGACATTCGCTCTTCTATCTCCAGGCGAGCTCGGAGAGTTCTGCGGCTGCGCCCACGAAGTTTGTGCCGTGGTCGCTATATAGCGTGTCGGGTTGACCTCGTCTTGCCATAAATCTTCGCAGCGCCATTATCATGGAGTCGGCGGATAGCGAGGACGCAACCTCCATATGGACAGCGCGCGTCGTCAGACACGTGAATAACGCCGCCCACCTCTTCTCTCGACGTCGCCCGACGGTCACCTCCAGTGGCCCGAAGTAGTCCACCCCTGTGTGCGTAAATGGCCTTTGACGAAAGGCGAGGCGCCTCTCCGGGAGGTCGGCCATCTTCGGTGTGATCGGCTGTGCGCGTCGAACTCGACACAGGCGGCAGGCGTTGGCCACTTTCTTCACCGTCGGTCTGAGTCTCGTGATCCAGAATCTTTCCCGGATGATGTTTACAACTGCTTCGTGATTGGCGTGGCCCGCTCGCCGGTGATAATGCTCGACGAGCAGGCGGACGGCGTGATCCCGGCCGTCTAATATGATGGGGTGTTTTTCATCGAAACTTAGGGTCGGCGAGCGGCGTAAGCGGCCGCCCACTCGTAGCCAGTCGTCAGTCAGCATGACGTCCAGCGCCCGTAGACTGCTTCCTCGGGGAGTGGCCGCGCCTACGGCGGCGGCCCGCATTTCATCGCTGAACGCCCTTCTTTGTGATGCCCTGAGCAGGCGTGTTTCAGCGTCGATAACATCATCGGCGCCGAACGGCTGCTGTTGTTTTCAGCCTGCGGATGAAGTACAGCACCTGGCGTACGTACGCACCAGGCGGGTCCACGAGGAGAACCTAGTCACATCTATGACGTCCCCGGTATGAGTGGTGCATACTACGTTGATCGATTCCTTTCACTTCGTCGTCGGCTACGCGTTCATCGACGACGTCATTATCGATCGGCCACGCGTCTTCGTTCCGTAGAAGAAACGTGGGCCCGTTCAGCCACCGCTCCAGATCGCAGTCCGCGCGCGTCGCGTCGTCCGCGGGTTATCCGCGGAATTCACCCAACGCCACTCGTTACGATCGGAGCGCTCGTCGAGTTCAGCGAGGCGGTGCGCTACGAACGGCTTATATGCCCGCGGGTCCGATCTGATCCATCGCAGGACTGTCTTTGAGTCGCACCATAACACCCTACGTTCTGTCGCGATCCCGTGCTCCTTTTGATATTCGTCGCTAGGCGACAGGCCAAAGCGCCGCTTGCAGTTCGAGCCGCGGGATCGACATGACTTTGTTTGGTGCAACTCGTGACTTGCCGGCGACGAGCGCGAGATGTGCCGTCGGGTCGTACCGCGCGCCAATAGGCGACGGCCGCGTACGCGTGTTCGCTCGCGTCTCCGAATACGTGGAGCTCTATCTTGATGACCTAAGCGCGTAACATCGCGGTATTCGCAGCTGAGATAGCTTCCTCACCTCGTCTAAATAGTCTACCCATTTTGCGTAGTCGCGCTCGAGTAGTACGTCGTCCCATCCTATCCCCGATCTCCAGATTCGTTGCATTAGAATTTTACCCTTTATTGTCACGGGACAGAGAAGACCGAGCGGGTCGAAGATCGACATGATCAGGCTCAAAATTGCCTTTCGTAGGCTTATTTTTCCCGTTTACAATGTCACGCGGAAGCTTCTTGAATGTGACGTCGAACCCTAGACTGTCGCATTCCGGTTCCCATATCGCTTCCAGCGCCCGTTCTGTTTTCGTCTTGTGCAGTGACACGGTGGCGGCCTCCGCGGACGACTCCGCCGACAGGCTTTCTTTAATTCCGGCGCGTTAGTCGCCCACCCCGGATATCGAAGCCCCGCGCGTGCACTATGGTGACGTCGCTTATTAATTTTGCGGCTTCCGGCACTGAGTCTGTTGAACAGATGAAGTCGTCCACGTAGTGATCCCGTTTCACTGCCATTTCAGCATTTGGGTACTCATCTGAACATGTTTCCGCATTTTGTTGAGTACGTAGATCGGACGTCGGCGATGACGACGCGCCAAAAATCAGCGAAGTCATCGCGTACACACGGGCTCGCTGTCGCGATCGGCACCTCGCCACAGAAATAGCTGCGCTCGTTGATCGGGAGCGCAGACACGTACTCGCAGAAACATGTCCCGGATGTCTCCCGTGAAGGCTACGCTTCCTATTCTAAATCTGAACAGAATCCCTGTCAGACTATTTAACAAATCGGGACCCGAAAGCAAGTAGTCGTTTAGCGACTTCCCTCGAAACGGGCGGCCGCGTCGAACACGACTCGAATCTTGTTAGGCTTGTTCGGATTTGTAACGGCGAAATGTGGGAGAAAGAAACAGTCGCGCACTTGCGCTCTATTTTCCAACCTACGCGCGTACCCGTTTTCTATTAATTTTTCGATTTGCGCCGTGTACGCGGCGGCGAAAGCGGGGTCGCGGTCCATCTTGTTCTCTATATTCGTCAACCGTTTTCTGGCTCCATTGTAATTGTCCGGGAATCGCGGGTCATCTTCCTTCCAAAGGAGACCCGTCTCCCATTTGTTCCCTATACGGCGCGTCGTGTCATTCAGGATACGACTCGCTCGTTTCACTTCGGCGTTTTCGCGCTCTCTCTGCGTTATACCTAACGACTCTATTTCAAAGTGTTCCCTCACCGCTAACTCTAAGTCCGCGAGACAATGTATCATTCCGTCGTTCGTTGTCGTCCTACCCCTTCTACCGTGCACCGCCCACCCGAGACCCGTCAAAGACGCGACTGGCTCACCTGATTTTCCACGCCGGACGTCGCTGCCGGTGATGAGTTCCCAATTGTCCTGGCCGATGAGCAGCAGCGGCCTGGCGTCACGAAGCGCCTCCAGGTGGCACTCATTCAGGTGGTGATGGCTGGAGATCTCGTCCGCCGTGAGTGACTGCGACGGCAGATCGAGTCGCGTGATCGTGCGACACTGGATGTCGCGTTCGACACCGTTCGGTCCGCGCACTTTTATTTTTATTCGTCGCGAGTTTCGATCACTTATTTGGTGACCGCGCGCACTTATTAATTTTAACTCGGCCCGCGGTCCTTTGGCGTTGATATGACTCGCGACACTGTCGTCCAACAACGTCACCGTCGCACCGTCGTCTAACAGCGCGTGCACTTTTATTTCTCTATCGGCGGCCCGGATAGTCACTGGCACAATTTTCAGCAGCGCTTTGACTCACCGGTCCCGATATTCGTCACGGTTTCGCTGACGGCCGATTCGTTCGGTGCGCCGCCCGCGCGGGTCGCGCGTCGCTGCCCGTGCTCGGATGGAGCAGCGTATGGTGGCTGCGGTTACACTTTGCGCAGCCTTTCGCACGGCAGTACGCGCGGGTGCGTTTTGTTATGCACTTGAAACAGAGTTTTTCACGTTTTACAAAGTCCCATTTCTCATCACTATTTAGCGCCTTAAAGGCGTCACACGCGGCGAGCTTATGCTCGGACGCGCACTTCGGACACTTTGCCGTCACTTTGGTTTGCGTGTTCACTTTGAAGGCTTCACGTCGCCGCGGTGCGCGCTCGGCTATCCTCCCGGGTGCGCTCGCGCTTAACTGCGACGCGGCGGCGGCCCGGGCGTAGACGGCGGCTAACTCGGCTTCCTCTCCAGAAAGTCGGCTAGTACGATCAGCTTGGCCTCCCGACGACCCTCTCTCTTCATCATCCAGTATTCAGCAAATTTATTGCGTAGAAGAGGAGTCATTTTTCCAATATCTCTTTCAGGAGGACCGG
The DNA here is from genome assembly GCA_005406025.1 of Eumeta japonica. NCBI lineage: Eukaryota > Metazoa > Arthropoda > Insecta > Lepidoptera > Psychidae > Eumeta > Eumeta japonica. The sequence goes on along the minus strand of BGZK01004590.1, from coordinate 6,464 downwards.
GTTATGTATGGCCCTCTTCGTCTATCTCTTTTAGTACGGCCACGCAGTTGCGCGTCGTGATGGCGAAATCGTTAATTTCACGACCGCTGTCCGTGAGCCTCGACATCACTTTCACCTCCTTCAGCACTTCGTCGACCAGCTGCTCGGGCCGACCAAACTTCTTTCTAGTGCTGCCATGATGTCTTCGGGTTTTGAGTTTGCAGCTAGTAGGTGACATACGGCGGTGCGGGCTTTTCCCTGCACGGCCATCCGTAGCCGCGCTAAATTTTCATACGGTTTGTACTCATATGTCGATGTCGTCGCTTCATATGAGTTTTGAACAGCCGCCACTCGTTAACGTTCCCGTGAAAGGAGGGCAGCTCATAAACTTGGCGCGGTATCGGCCGCGGTCTCGCCAGTTTGTTTATAGCATCGGCGAGCTCGGCTAGGCCCCCCCCTTCACTGCTATGTTCACGTCTCGCCACTGAGCCCGGTTGCACTCGGTCCGGTAGCGTTGTTCTGGCGGCGTCGTCCGCCACGCCTTCACGCCGAGGTATCCCCGCTTGATTCGCGGCGGCGTTGATGACGTTCACTACCGGTGGTGTGCTCTCGATCCAGGCTTCCACACGACGAGCGGAATCTTCCGTTCGGTGGACAGCATGTTCTTCGGCTTCGTCACATTCGGTGGCTGCTTCTATTTCTGCCAAATTCATGGCCAGCCTTTTCTTAACCAACTCGCGCCGTATTTCTGCGTCCTGTTTCTGTATCGCAGCGAGCTCCTCCGCGGCCTCATATTCCATACGGAGGATGCGGCGGCTCTGCTGGCTTGGTTGAGCGCGACGATACGGACGCGGCACGTGACACCGCGCGCGCCGGAGGGACGGGCGATGTCGTTGGCACTCTTTCACTAGCACTGTGATCGATCGTTACTCCGCCACTCATCGGTATGAGCGCGGCGGGCGCGTCGGGATTCACTGTACGGCGACGGACCGTGGAGGGAGATGCGGGCCCGCCGAACGACACTAGCCCGGAGTCGGCGATCGTACTTTCTTCCGCTGTATTGCACTCTCTTAATCGCGTTTTGCTTCTGGTTGATGCCATTTTCACTTTATTCACAACACAGTTTTCACAATTTTCCTCACAATCCGGATAACTCGAAGGACCAGATTTTTGTTCGGCATATATTTTTAGGCAGGCTGGGATTTAAATGAGGAAAATACACAACACACACAAAGTCACTTTTGCACTGTGAGACTAACGGCGGGCGGAGGGCGGACCAGAACTTCGTTTCAGAACTCGGAGTAGAGAGAGTGTTTCCTCGTCGGCGGTTGAAGGCGGACTGACTGTGGCGGGCCGCGCTCGCATATAACAGCGCTGTGCGCCGAGCGCGGCTGTTCCCGTGCGCGCGTCTTACCGCGCGGCCAATGAGAGGTCCGACCCCCGCGCACCCTCGCCTCTGACTCATCGCATTTTATTGTTATTAGTTTTACATACATTTATATACAATGTTAACTACTTATGCTACTTATGCTTGGGTGCCTTCTCGGTTTAATATTCAGAGGCAAATATAGCACGGCCTTTATTCAGTTTTTTATCCCGCAGCCGCTATCCTACATTTACATTTCCTTATCAACTAATCGGCGGACGCAGCGACAGCCGCGCAGGGCGGTCGTAATTCTGCCGTCAACATTGGTAATTTTACGAAAAATTTCGACGTAACAATATCGTCAATACAGACGATCATAATTCATCGCAAAACCGTAACATTGGATCCGTAATTTACTTAACGGCAGTTTTAAATGTATCTCGTGTTCTCAAAGCGATCCTGACTGCGACGGGCCCTCATCAATATTTCGAATTAACGCGTTTTGGCCATTAAACATTATTTTATTAAATCGGCTTTAGCCTCCGGCCCGTTTTCCCATTACGCGCGCGCGCACAGTCCGAGGGAATACTCTCACAATATCCGTATTAATACGCGCCGATGTTTGTGCGTTTATTCCGTTCGCTAAATAAAAACCCGACGAACTATACGTGTATGTATGGACGCTCAGTGGCGATACGTGAAATTACATTTCGAACGTACAGTTGTCAGACGAGTACAAACATTTTGAACGGGCTGCCCTAAATGCGGACGATACGCCATTATCGAATGATCTTTTTACTCATAATATTTTTCTCAACATTTTTTGTATTCGTTATGTAAATATGGTTGTTACTAATTTTTCATATTCTTTACGTAAGCGAAAGGCGATGAATGAACAAACATTAAATATTGGCATCGTGTGAAATCACGTTTACTCTGATCCCTTATCCATTTATATTTTATGCCTAGGGACAATCCCTTTTATGTTACGGATAACTCTTTTAGTACGTTTTACACCTATTTTATTTTAAATTTCCACTAATTTTTTTTGTGATCCATTTCACTTTTACTTGAAATATGACTTCTTTCATGTTTCTTTTTCATTTTTTTTTATTATGACCCCTGTTGGTGAGCTGCGTTCGTGGGTTAAAATATAAACCCTATCCCTGAGGATAATTAATGTTCTAGATTTTAATATACAGATGTACGCATACTAAGCGCCACTATATTACGATCAAAAATATATTATGGTATACATATAATATAAAAATTTATGTGTACTCTAAAATTTATGTGTATTAGAAATTATGTATACTAAAAGATTAACGATTCTGAATACTCACCATTAATTATATGCTATTTTGTTAACCTACATACGTTATATACAAATATTAATTCATTTTGAGATACATTACAATCTTTAGTACCTTCAGTAATTTAATATATTATACACTGTGTATAACGATGGTTGTTATTCATTGAATACGTCGACCATTCAGTATGAACGTGAAATTCAAATACACGGTATAATTAAAATACTTATCTGGCACTTCAATTCAACCAATACTAGGTATTGGCTTGTTGTAAAGATACAATTTTTGGAGTTACGAATTCAATTAGTATGCACATTTATGGGTCAGCTGCAGTCGTAAATGCGGTCTGAAGCAGTCCTATCAAGCGTCCGTTTTACGTACAAGTGAATACAAAGTTCATGCACGTCAGATATCGAAATTATGAAGCCACGATAGCTCAAGTCCGTCTCCTGTAAAGCTTCTCCAACTGTTGCTGAATCTCTATTTAAAAAGTTGTCGAGAATTGAGCGATTGTGGTCGTGTTGAGTTCAGTTATCCCTTGTATGTTATTAAATTATTTAGTTACCATATTCTTCCGCCTTCCTTTATTAAAATGTCAGTTTTAAAACAGATGATGGAGTAGGTTCCCTAATTTGTATATCATTGAATAATTTCTTTAATTGATATACAAATCTATTCAATTTTTCGATTCCTTAACTCTTCTAAATAAATAGTTTTACTTGTTTTATTGATGCTTGATCTTTGCCGAATTTAATGAAATTCATTAAATTTATTTAAATTTGAATAAAATGATATCGCACATAGACCGATATCAATAGTCAATATCTCTCATTGTTTAACAAAGGATTTCAAAAACTGTACTCAGAAAACTACTCACATTCTTCCAATTCAAATAAATCGCTTCACATTCATCAGTTTGAATTACTAAGGAAATAGATCCACAATCAATGTAGGAGTCTATGTGATTTGATACATTTTTGAAACTTGGAAAATTTATTGAGTTCAGAGATTGTTTATGATTGATACCAAATGCATTGCACTATTCACGAAATTTAAGCTGAAATGAAAGCACTACAGAGTCACAAAATAAATATACTGAAACTACTGTCATACATAAACGTTACAATACAGTCAATGGATGCAAACGAGTAATCTTCTATATCGTCAATGACAACGACAGTGCCTCAGTGATTCATTTGGAATCATTTCTTTTATGTATCCGTTTATATAAATAGTCACGTCAGCACAGGAATACCACACGAAGTGAGTAACCCTATCATTTGCGGCTGTAATTTTTTTAATTGACAAGAAAGGAACACAATTGACGAACTAAAATTACACAAATTTCAGATTGGTCTACTACGAATGATTGATTGTCAACGTAAATAAGTTCTATGAATTTATTTGGCAAATATTATATTTGTAGACTTAAAAATTAATACAACGTTGACTGCTATAAATTCGGACAGTATTGTAGGTATTTATTATTATACAAGGATTCTAAACTTCCGTGGGATCGACATATACTTCGATGGTCTAATTGATTTAGGTTTGATGCTCAAGTGCTGAAAAATGATTCGGACAAATACGAAAATAGACAATGGTATAACATTTCAGTTATATTCACAGAGTGACGTCTGTGGCGTTCTTCAGTTGTATGCTGTGTATAAAATGTATTTTGAGAAGATGAAGTTCATGAAATTCATAATGTTATGTGTTTTGTCTAATTAGATGTTGGTATTTTTAACTGTAGCTCCACAGTATATTTAGGAGAAACTTATATAAAAATCTATAAAAATATAAAAAATGTATTATGACAGTTATTAATAATTGAAGACAAGAGATAAGAAGAAAATAACCGTTAATTGTTTTCTGTTTGGAAATGACAATCATTTTGTGCAATCCATATACAATAAGGTTGTCGAGGGAACGCCGGGCTTGTCGTTAGAGAGGTTAAAAAGAAAAAGCTATTAATTACTCTGTTCCGATGACTTGAATGACGAAGCACTTTGAGTTAGTTCTCACAGATGACACGCTCTACTAAACCAACTACGAAAATTGGCCGATCTATATGAGGTAATACTTCTTCGACAAAGTTATGTAAGAGGATTTTGAAATGATATGCTTTTGAGTATCTTGTTTAGTATTCACAATTTTAGGTTCGCTTGACGTCAAGGCGGTACAGTAGTGAAAACACACTGTTTAGTTGACACGGAAGGCGGCGAAAAGGGCGGCACCTGATCGGCACTACAGATGTTCACTGTTCGGGCGGCGGTTTGCGACTGACTGAATGCGTATTTTTATTTTGCCCATGCGAAGGGCAAGGAGGGCAAAATCCATGGACAGTCTGTGCGCCCGGACGCACGGGTGTCCGACTCACGACTAAAAAACCCTGAAGCAGCATTAAGGCGCTTGCCTTAGCCCGTAGGCTTTTAGACTTCATCTAAGCGGCTTTTATGCGCTCCGGTCCGACTGCGGTTCCCTACCTTGATGCGCTGTGCATCCAGTAAGGACTCAATGCTCCTCTCCCTCCGACCTCTGTTTATTGTTTCATCTTATGCTATTTACATCACTTTTATAATTACTTTATTCTATTCGGCCGTGGGTGCTTCTTGATCTTTTGGTTTTGCAACTACTGCTTATTTCACGACTCCTTTATTAATTCAGCCCACGGCCTACATTAATTTTAACTTAATCTATCGCATATGTTAGTCCGGCATTATTGGCCGGCAACAATCTTCACGCTTTGTTTTGGCAGTAATAATGAAATCTCTTTATAATTATTTTCTTTTATATTTATTTTTTTGTATCTTTAGTTATATATTAATACGCCCTCTATATGAATGTACTTGAACACTTGAAATAGGAGGTCATCTATGTCCGTTGTCATTTTTCCAACCTACCGTCACACGAGCTTATAGTTATTTTTTCCAATATAATCAAGTCTAATTACAAACTTATAAGCATAAAAACTCCATCAAAATCGATATAATAGTTTATAGATGATGATAAACAAACAAACAAAGAATAAACAAAATATCCAAAAATCTTTGATTTGGAGTCGAGGACTCTTAAACACCATATTCTAGCTTTGTCTTTGCAAACATCTTTAATGTACAAAAATATCGAATTATATAATAGTGTGGATAACCGTCAACACTTTCGCTAAGCAAATAAAATCGACACCTTATGCAAGTGAACTGCAAGTGCAAACTGCATGCCAAGAGCGTAACGAAACGCGTACACTCAACATGAATACATGAGAATTTACCAATTACCTGCATCACAGAATATTTAGACTTCATGGTGAGATGTTAATTCATGAAGTGGTCCAATATTTAGAGAAAAAAATTTGGTTGCCTGTAAAGTCGGTATACGGGCGAAAGTTTTACGACAACGACTTTGAATGGTAAAATCATTTTAATGTGAATATTCATTCGTATAGGTAAAGAAGGATGAAATAATAGTAACAATTTAAAACATTTATTTATACAAAGAATTATATTTAAAACATTAATTTATACAAAGAATCTCGCACTGAATTTCATATAACAAAATTTTATTTTTACCTTTTACACATACATACGTATTTATATACAATATTATACAATAACTTGCAATACATTTGCAAGCTATGCACTACCTCTCTAGTGTTAGCGCGCGGCAGACCGATATAGTTGAGTGGGAGAGACGCAGGCATTCATGGCCTCTCTCGTTCGGTGACTCATCGTTACGTTACCGAGCGTTACACTTTTTCATAAGTGACTCCCAGCCGCAACCTAATTTAAGACGTTGTCACGTCAAAA
>BGZK01004589.1:0-12647 GCA_005406025.1 Eumeta japonica | reverse complement strand
AAACACTTGATTAATATAATTATTCGTGAGTAAAACCAACAAATACCTACCACATATCTCTAGTAAATACCAAACATTTAGAAACATATATATAGTTTATTTCATGATAAAAAAATTTTAAATAGTTGACTAATTTTTATTTGAACTTTTTCTATAATTCTTCATGTATTTAATTTTACTTTTTATTCAGGCTTAAATTCAGTTCTATAAATTTTTACTACTGTGATTGATATCAGATAAAAAAAAAAAAAAAAAACAGGGTTGCTTATGATTATCGTGGCAATATGAAAGCCTAGCTGTACCTCAGCCTAACGTTGTCTTTTCTTAAGCCTAAATAAAAGTACAATTAAATACATAAGAATATTTTAAATATCTATAAAATTATTCTGTTTTTGCTATTTAATATTTTTTTCTTCTTTTAGGTACGTTGATCTTTGATATTAATTATGTGAGGTATTTTTTAAGTATTTTCAACATCAAACATTAATTCAGAAACTTGTAAAACTGAGTGACAAATTCCTGCAAAACTATTACGTGGATATACGTACTTATGTATACCATCCCTGAGTATACCATGACGAGTGTATCAGTAGACTATGAAACAGCTTAAAGCCTACGTATTACTACTTTTATCTTTTAGAAAACATAATCGCAGTAAAGACCTTATTTGTTTTTCTGTTTCTTGCATAAAAAAATAATGAGAAAGAAATTAATAAGTTGGGGTAAAGATATGTTTTATTTGTTAACATTAACTTTTAGATTAAAGACATCATTGGGCGATTGGCACGACAAAATCTTTGAATTTTAAAGAGCAGCAATTGAGTGCATTTATTACGTCATATTATTTCAATAACTCAATCAACTGAATTATTTGAAAAATTTGTTAAAAATTACATGAAAAATTTAGCACTGCGTAAAATTTTTCTTGATAAATAATTTATATATCTAAATTGCATTGTTGTATCGTCTTAAATTGGCATTGAATAAGTTTTCAGGATTTCCGAATTTTACTACAAAAAAAACATGAAATTTAAAAATGATACTTAAAATTCACGATGTAGTCGGCTGTAAACATGAAATAAACTGTACACCGTACATACCTGTATCTTGCGTCATTGCTTAACAGGTATAATAATAAATGACAATTTTTGTCTTCATTTTATTAAGATCTTTGAAAATGTAATGGAAAAAACAAATGATAAAATAAGTAACCATAAACAAATGGAATCATGTCAGTTTCAATTCTTGTTGTGTGTCCATGGACCTTTAGAAATAAGACTTGATTTTATCCCTTGTTTTATTTAGAAATGAGAATGACAGATTTACAACTTCAAATGTCTTGTCACTATCAATAGTATTATACAGTTGTTGTCCAATATAGTTTGAGTCCTTCAACGTAGTAAGGAGCTGGGCTTAACAGCTTCAGTTTGATATAATATATCTCGCTATTATACCGTTGCCGGAAATATCAACGACACATGATCAATATTTTCAGGTGCAAAATTTAAACGGACCGTATTGGGCACCACTTTTCAGATAGAGGTTAATAAGAAAAATTATTAATTATAAAGTTTTAGTTTCATTGTCGGGCTCAAATTAATTTCTAAATCATATTTGTGAAAAGTACCTCATGACAGCTAAGGTCAAAATTTTACTTTATTACCTTGTTTAACGGGTATTAATATGAGCCCTGACAAACAAATCAAAATTGCGTAACATACATACATATATAAAAGTTCGAATAATTGAAAAAGATTAAATTAATCTTAGAAAAATAGAATACATCAAAATAAAAAAATGCAGCATTAATTGAAATAATTAAATGAATATTGAGTTTTGCATCTATCAGCAAAATAATTATGCAAATTGTTCAGAGTCAATCAAATTGTTTGTGAAAAGTAACATAACTGAAGCAAAAGTCAAGTAAAGCCATACCTTTTACGAAAATACAGAATGTTTGGAATTGTGGAATTTGTCTAAAATTTAAGAATGGAAAAAGGGGTGAAATAGACTAAACATTAAATACGATTTTCAATATGAAGACAAGGTACCGTCATACATAATAGTTATTACATAACATAAAGCTAAAATCTTTACGCTGCGCAAAGGCCAGCTTGTTATACAGCTGCTCAGTGAGAATATATGTACCCAAAGGCAAGTAATTTAAAAATAATGTTTGCGCAGCCTCTAAGTAAAAGCCTATATTACATTTGTTAAAGATTTTAAGATGGTATTCTGGTAAAATATTGATCAACAACTTGGGAGTAAAGTGGTTTTGTCTTTTCTCCTTTAAGTGCTAAATTGGTCTTGACTATGTTATAAATTGTCCAGAATGTTAACGTCTTTTCTCTAAAAACTTGCCCAAAAATGAAAAAACTTTGTTTTAAACAATTTTTTATTGTTTTTTATTTAGTTATAAATATATAATAATAAAAATTAAGACATATGAAGGGAAAGCGGTTGTATCTTAGACTGTCAGCTCATCGGCTTTGTTAAGAAAGCCCCCACTAGTCTGACAGTAGGCTTAAAACATTTTAAAATATTCACTTAACATTCTATTATTTTTAAATAAAAAAATTCAAATTTATTATATAATTCAATCGACATTTTCAATTGTTTTTTGTTTAGCTTTTTTACTCTCCCATATGTCGACGAAATTTCCTTTTTAAAACTTTACACAGGTCTGTTGATCCATGGTAGAAGAATAGAAGGTAGAACCATATTCTCATTTTTTCTGACATATCACCATTCGACAAGAAAAAGGTTTTGTGAAAAATGTGCTACCGTATTTGTATATAAAAAATCCCAGTTTTCTTTTTGTTTTAAAAAACTCAAATAAACAAAAAGGTTTTGCCTCACATTTTTCGTTTAATAAATAAATGAAATGAAAATAACTTGCATATACATATAAAGAATAAAAAAAATCCAGTGATTCAAAAATGATTTATTTGCTCTTAAGCAATTTTATTTGAAATTTATTATTAGGTCAAAAGACCTTTTAGTTGTTTTTGCATAGTCTTTCAACATGTCGAGACGACTGACAAGCTGGCGAGCTGAGTAGCATCACAGCACAGGATTTTAAGCCTTTAAAGCCATTTGGTTGCTCTTTCCATTTTTGTCATGAGGACCTTAAAGTGAATTAACACAATATTAAGCTCAATAGAAAAACAATTCCTTTTCAAAAAAAAAGTAATAATAAGTAAATTATTGTATGTGGTTTTTAAAAATTTTGGACTCAAGATACTTTTGTAAATGAAAAATTTTTCCTGTATAAATGTTTCACTACACTGAATGATTTTCTCATATTTAATAAGGAATATTTTCAAAAATATATCCAAGAACAAGTTGAATATTTCGAAGAATATGTTTTGTTTTTAATTAATTAAGAATGTGTACGGATTGAACTCTCTTGTGAGTATTTTGCACTGCAGCAATTTTAGAGCACTTAGATTCAAAACAATAAATCGCGGATTTTCCCGAATAAATAAATTTTAAATTAAAAAATACCGACTTTTAAATCTGCATTTCTATATAAACCTGATTTCTGTGTTAATTACCTTTGATCATAATTAATTACTAAACAGTACCAAATAATTACGTATTACATTGTTCATTGATATTTCTAGGAATTTTAATCCATTTCGACAAGTGGCAACGGTGTTATGAATAATTTATAAAAATACAACTGGAAAAACCTCATATTTGTCAAAAATTTATAAGTGGCACTACCTTCTATCCTTATACCATGACGATTGAAAGAATAATTTTTCATAATATGTGGAATAATAAAAGCGGAAATACTTCAACGCAGTTGTCACTAGCGATTGTGCTGAATCAATATTTTATAAAATTTTAGCACTTGTCACAAAATTAAAGCGCAGCGAAAACGTGCTTGTTACTCGTTTTCATATTTTCTTTATAAGAATTAACTAAAACATTTTGTAACTAAAATAACTTACATCTTTAATTCGTTATATTATTTCTTGTTCTTTTATGGTTTATGGTAGTTTTGTCCAATTCTTGTTAATTATGGGATTGGTCACTATAACTTTGCTTTGCTGAGTTGAATTGTGAACCACACAAACCTCTCTAGAACCGAATTTGTCAGTTAAATATTAGAACAAATTCGGATCTACAGATGGATGTGGGACATACACACACACACACACAAAATAAAATTAAAATTTTTCCGTGATATTCTGGAATTTGTTTTGCCAGCGTTTTACCTGTAAGGAAAATATTGCCTTTATTGTAATATATTTGAATTATTAAAATTTAGAAACAAGAAAATAAAAAAAATTTCATAACAAAGTCGAGCGTGCATCACGTAATAAAATAACATTTTGAAACAGGGTTAATTGGTTTATTTGACCACATGAATATTGAGTACAAATTTACTTTTCTTGTCGTTGTTTTCCATGTTTACGTGTCTCATGTAGTTATAGTTTTACTTTTTTGATTTACATGTTGCCGAATAAAATTAAAACAAAAATATTTTCCGATTGCAGTTTAGCAACTTAAATTGCATGTTTTAATAAAATTCCTTTGTAATACTTTTAATATCCTTTAATGGTGACTTTAAATAACACATTTTATTAAAGAAAAAAATAATTTCCTAGCATTTTTACTAGTTAATATTTCTCAAAATTTGTTATTTCAGTGTGATGTTTTATATTGTACATGTTTTTGGGTGGAGATTGAAACAATTTAAAGTTGTGCCGCTTTTAACTTACTAATTATGACTAAAGTATATTCCACTTTCTTTAGATGGCCAAGTTATGTTCTTGATAAAATTCTAATCAAAATTTCACACACTCATGAAGCAAACTTAAATTATTTGTAACAACACAAAATGTGGCCTTATTACTCAATTACTTATTTAAAATTTATGAAATTGAAATGTTGCTTCAATGTTACTGCGTTTCTAATAGTTTAACGATTTGCTAAATAACTTTGAAATATCAAGGTATTAAAAATAACTTTTTTCCCCAACTACTACAATGATAAAATGAAATTGAGGAAGGGATTTTGACATTAATTAAGACAACAAAATGCATACACTCAACCGAAATGCCAGTACGTTGCCGAAAGCAAATTGATTAGATAAGATTTCCCAAACCAAGTACAGGCGGGTATTGTTATCTTCTTTGTAGTTTACCAAATGATGGACAAGAATCTGATAAGATACCTGTTATGATTATTTTGTCACATTATTGTACGTATCGATGTAGAAATGAAAATGCCTAAAATATAAAATATTTACTAAAACCAAATATCGGCCTGTTAAAATTTCAAAGACAGATAGAAGTGGTGAAAAATATTATTTCTATTTCTGATTTTTAGAGCTTCGTGGATCAATATACATATTGTACAGCTTCATGTACAGATTCTGATGCACTCGATGGTATTTAATGTAAGATGCTATAAGCTAAGTTATAATTTGGTGATTACATGCATTTTCGTGACCTTGAAAATGTTGTGGGGTTTGAACTAATCTTATGTTTTGCCAGATATCCCACTGGCTGGCTTAAGTGTGGTCGTGAGATTATTTAAGAAGACCAATGCTATAGACATAGATACTAACAACTAATACAGTTTAACCGTAATTTGCAGCTATGAAAATGTTTATTAAAATTTTACTGGAAAAACTAAGCAAATATCTCAATAAGAAAGAGCTGATTTCAGAATTAGGAGATCATATAACGAACTAAACGATAATGCCGCATAGCAATGCAATTAATCCATGGATTATAAAAAATTAATTTTGTTTTATCCACAGAAAACATATAGAATTCAAGGATATGAATATATTTGTGTGATATCATATCGATAGTAAAATATCTCAGCCGCTTCTAAAATCATATCAAGAGTCCAGTGAATGCAAACTTCCGACTAATAAACTGCATAGTCCCAAAGCAGAATTGTATAACTTACATTAGGCAGTTTCGCATATTCCACTGTAAAGAAAATGCTTTCAATTCCGCAGACTCTATGACAGCGAGGAAAGCTAAATGACCTATTTTATAACCAAACAAATTGCGTTGTTATTAGTTTATTTAGTCTAAAAATTAGTTCGAGTTTGCTAAATTTAGAAATGTCACTAAAGCAACAGGTTTGTCTGACTCGGCCTTTATGCTTTGTACTCCCATAACTGTCAAATTTAGCTTACTTAGTAATATTTAAATATGAACTGGCTGGTTCATTAAGTTCATACTTCTTTCCTTTTAATTAAGAAGGATATTTTGTGTGATTAATTGTAGTAACTAACAACCTTTAAAGAGACAAGAAAACTCAATTTGAAACCTTAGCTTATTTACTTTTGACAAAATAATTACCAGTTTTAATTAATATGGGGATTAGTATATATTGGAGACAAGACGATTGTTGTTTTCTTATTAACCATTAGGTGATTTAGGAAGGTTAGTATGATTTATTGCAAAAACATGGTTAAAATATTTGTGCTTTAACCTTTATTTTAATATGAGCACTATTATTTAGTAAGTTAGTACCTGTTCTTTAAATAATTTTTCAAACTTTTCGAAGTGTGTCACTTCCTAAGCTCCAAGATTAATAACATGCAAAACTGAACGGTTTTGAAACAAACGTACTCTGCTGCATATTATTTAACATTTTGCTTTTAGCTTAAATTAAGATATTTTAATGCCATTTTATTTCAATTTATACTGGGAAACATTTTGGCATCAATTTCGAAGTGATCAACAATTTGAAGGGAGCACTTCCAATAGTTGCTGAAAGAAAAACAAATCAAAACAGTAAATCAACTATTATAAAGGAGTACATGTATGTATATATTTAGACAGATATTGCTGGAAGGTGAGAAAAGATAATACCTTTTGTTGCAGCCAGAGAATTCCTGAGAAAATTAAGAAATCCCCATTATTTGCCAATGTCCTGTCTTGAATAGAGTAACGATTTTTATGAATTACCTGTTGAGCAGTCATCGCACATCGTAATTTTGATCTAAACATATCTCTTCAGCGCTCAAACATTGAGCACCATAAAGTAAATTTGGTGTAGCAACTGCTTTCCCGACATATTCATATTAAATTTTCTTTTTATTTAAAATTGGAAAGCAGGTGACACTAGTGACGCTCTTCTTTAAATACTTTCAACTTCAGCTGTTAAGAATTAAAATAATAAATTATTATTACATTACAAATTTGTGAAAAAATACAGCAATTATAGGAGGCAATTACCGAGAAAAGTAGCCAAAATAAAAGAAAATTTAAAAGTAAGAAAATACAGGAAATAAATTGCAAGTTTATTTTATCATACAACATTATTTTAATAAGCCAACATTAAATTAAAACTATCATTACTATTTGATGACGACTGAGCTATCAGTGTTTATAATTCACAATTGGGTGATTTCTATTAGTGACGTAATTGTGAATGATTTTTTAAATTAAAGAAATATTCATTCATGTACCAATTAAAGTTAACTTGGTATGCCAAGTTTCAGTTAAATTTTGTGAGTATATTAAGTGCTCAAATGAGCCCGCTTCAGTTTTGAAAACAGACTCAGGCTATTTTGTTTAAAGTAAAGCATTTAATACATTGGATACAGCAGACTACACGAACACCATAGCTGGCTACATTTGTATCCAAAAAGTCAGCGACATAATCAAAATCATTATCAAAATTACTTAAAAACACACTACTGAAAACTTTTTATACCCTTCACATACTGTGTAAGGGTATATCTAAGTTTGTGATTCCGTTTGTAATTTTTTTAATATTCATTTCCGACCCTATAAAGTATATATATTTGGAATCAGCATAAAAAGACATTGCGATGTCCGTCTGTCGATCTGTCCGTCTGTCTGTCCGTCCGTCCGTCTGTCCGTCTGTCCGTCTGTGAGTTGTTGAAATCAAGTTTCTGAAAAACTATTTGACTTAGAAACTTCGTTCTTTCACTAATATGTTGCATATTGTCCACGAGGAATCGCTATTTAAATTCAGCAAAATCGGTCCACCCAGTTCTGAGATATAGGCCAAAATCTGAGACCACCTCGAAAATTTCGCACATTTTGTATGAGATTTTTGAATTTTTTTCTTGAGTTTTAAAGCTGGAATAAAATTTTTATTATTTAGCATGGTTATTAGAGTCCAAAAAATTAAAAAATATTGAAATCGGTTCAGAGATAAAGAAAATATAAGCCTTTTTATATCCTATTGTTTAAAAAAAAATTGCAAAATAGAGTTAAGTGAGATTCGAACCAGAGACACAACGACTGTAATGCAGACCATTCAACCGCCTGAGCCATCGAATCTCATTATGCTTTGTAGTATACATACAGGTTTTATAAAAATATAACATTTATTACAGTTTTCTCTTACATACATACATACATACATATTTATGTATGTATAATTAGTAACTAAGTATGCTCTTACATTCCACAGAATAACAGCGCTGCTAGATGCCCCTTTAAATTTTTCATATTGATGAAACCTTTTGATGACTTTTTTCAAATTATGTATTTTTTTATATTGCTATAAAACAACAAAGTTTAATACATAAGAAAAAGTTTAAATAATAAAATAATAAATCATAAAATTATGTTTTAAAAGCAAAAGTATTACGCGAATTGTATTTGTACTTGCAAATCATAAAAGTTGCATACTCAGTTACTGTTTTCGTAACATCACATATGTATGCACATTTATTTCCTCATATGAAGATATATAAATTAAGATAAGCTAAACACAATAGTAAAATAAAATATTAATATAATTTAACATAATATAATGCTTATTAAGAAATAAAAACCAAATAAACCAGTGCACATTTATTAAAAATTACATTATCCAGTTCTATCCACACATAAAGATTAGGGTATAAGTACTTATTTTCTTAAAAATATAGTTATAAAGTTTCGGTCTATGCAACAAGTCGTAAAATTTTTCACGTCAAGAAAAATCGATTATCTTCAGTTTAAATACATTAGTCATATCTCTTTCTTATGTACATAGAAACATTTTTACGTGGGCTCATATTTACTCTGCGTTATCATATGCGAAAATTTATCTAATTGCTATAGATTTGTAATATGGTAGAGATTAAAATATTTTATTACTAAAGCATCAACTCAAATTCAGAAATCTTGCATCAAACCACCCACATTCAAATTCATTTGCGACAAAAATTTGTTTTTAATGAGAAACAATTAAAATATACAATTCTAATTAATGAATAATGGGCAAATTCATAAAACTCAAATGAATTTAAAATGTGTTTTAAGTCAATTATTTCATACAAAATTTTCTAAAATCTATTTCAAATTCATTTAATTTTTTATGAATATACCTCTAAATGTATAATATCATCACAAAAGGCGATAGAATGTTTTATCTTTACATTTAAAATTATTTCACCTATCCTAATACATATGTATGTTAATGTGATAAATATGTACTTTGCGTTATTAATACTATTTGTACAAAAGGTATATGAAATTACGTGTCGCGTGTCGTACCATGTAGGCGTAAAAAGTAGATATCTGAAAACAAAAACAATTTTTTTTGGACATCGGTCCATATATAGCCGAGATATAGCTAAAACCGATTTCTCAAGAAGTCGGGCGGTTTAGTAAGCCAAAACGCTTTTTTGTGCCAAAAACACATATAATAGCAAACAACAGCTAATTTAAAGTAAAACAAAAATTTTTTTGGACATCGGTTCATATATAGAATAGATATAGCGAAAACCGATTTCTAAGGAAACTGAACTTTTAATACAGAAATGGGCCTATGGTAGTAAAATATAGACTTTTAAGCAAGAAAAAAAATTTTTTGGACATCGGTCTATATATAGCTGGATATATGAAACCGATTTCAAAAGAAATTGGATTTTTGGTAAACCTGAACACTTTTCGGTACTAAAAATACCTCAAATAGACAAGAATAGATGTCTGAAGGCAAAGAAAAAATTTTGGGCATGGGTCCTTATAGCCGACATATAACAGAAACCGATTTCTCAAGAAATTAAACTTATTGCTTCAAAATGGACCTATAGTAGTAAAATATAGATTATTTTAAGAAAAAATTTTTAACATTGGTCCATTTATAGCCGAGATATAGAAAACCGATTTCTCAAGAAACTGGACTTTTGGTAAACTTAAACACTTTTTGGTACCGAAAATATGTTAGTTTTGTGAAGGGTATTTAAGATTCGGCCCAGCCGAATATAGCTTTCTTACTTGTTCTAACTAAATCATATCTATTATTCACATATAAACTTTATTCGCACAAACATTGCTCTAAAAGCAGTCATGTATATAACTTTTTTATGAAACTAAAATCACTAATTTGTGTTGTCGGTAAAATAGAATTAGATCTAAGTTGACGCCCGCTACAAGCGGTGGCCAAGATGCGGTGTAGATATGCACTTTCAAAATGACAACTCCTAACAACGCGTGTAAATTATTTTGACAGATTGTAGTCAGTAGCTGCTGTGTCAGAATGTGTTTAATTCTTAAGAATAAATTGTATTCGAATAACTGATTGCACTTCACTCATGACATTTGTTACACACAGTTCCCGTTTTGATATTCTTATAATATAAAGACCCCACTGTTGTCTTCTCTGTACATAGTATATGCTGCTACTCATGTTGATTTAACATGTGCTTTACAAATTTGTATTTGTATAAATATGTCACTTACTAAAATAATGTTATCTATTTGATGTTTACTTTTGGATTAGAAAGGTATGTTTTTCGACATTCATTTGTATAAAGTTAATGAGGTAAAACTCATAAGTTTTAGTCGACTTAAGTAATGACATAAGGTTTTCTTTTTTTCAATTAAAATTTTATAAACGTTTTCGTATTATTATTGTTTTTAAATAAAATAAAATATTGCATCATCTATTGTCGGGGTGGAAAGACTGAAATATTTAAGTCCAATAAAACAAATCAATCACTGCTAAAGTCAAAGTGCCTTCAGGTAGAAAGAACCACAATTTACTTGCCAAATCAATTGGGCCTTGTATCTTTTCTAGGAATGGAATTTATAGATATATGTACATATAGGTGACTGATATTTACAGTGTCACTCATATTTTAGCTTTTTCGGGCTTATTTCAACAGTTTATAGATAGCATTTGTCGACGTAATTTCGCGTTAGCATTATATAATTTGAAACTTTAAACATTAATACACCTTTCACATACTGTAGGGTATATATAAGTTTGTGATTCCGTTTGTAATTTTTCAATATTCATTTCCGACACTATAAAGTATATATATATTCTTGATCAGCGTTAATAGAAAAGTTATTTGAGCGATGTCCGTCCGTCCGTCTGTGAGTTGTTGAAATCAAGTTTCTGAGAAAATTATTTGACTTAGAAACTTCGTTCTTTGACTAATATGTTGCACATTGTCCACGAGAATCGCTATTTAAATTCAGCAAAATCGGTTCACGAATAGCTGAGATATATCCAGAAACACCGTAGGTACCTCGGAAAAATTTGCATTTTATGGAAATTTTGAAAAGTTTTGATTTAAAGTAAATATTCGGATTTGACTTAGTCATTAGTGATGAAAAAATTTTTTCGACATCGATTTCTCAAGAGTCAGGCGGTTTAGTAAGCCAAAACGCTTTTTGTGCCAAAAAAAAATACATATAATAGTAAGAGCAGCTAATTTAAAGTAAAACAAAATTTTTTGGGCATCGCTCCATATATAGCCGAGATATATCGAAAACCGATATTTCAAGAATTGAACTTTTAGGTGAACTGACACACGTTCTAACACAAAAAATGCCATGTAGGCGTAAAAATAGATGTCTGAAAACAAAAAATTTTTTGACATCAGTCCATATATAGCCTAGATAGCAAGAAACCGATTTCTAAAGATACTGAACTTTTAATACAGAAATAGGCCTATGGTAGTAAAATATAGACTTTTAAGCAAAAATTTTTGGACATCAGTCTATATATAGCTGGAATGTAGCGAAACCGATTTCAAAAGAAATTGGACTTTTTAGTAAACCACTGACACTTTTCGGTACTGAAAAATACCTGAAATAGACAAGAATAGATGTCTAAAGGCAGAGAAAAAATATTTTTTTGGGCATCGGTTCATATATAGTCGATATATAACAAAACCGATTTCTCAAAATTAAACTCATTTGTTCAAAATGGACCATAGTAGTAAAATATAGATTATTTTAAGAAAAACATTTTTAATATCGGTCCCGTTTATATCATTATATAGCGAAAACCGATTTCTCAAGAAACTGGACTTTTTGGTAAACTTGAACACTTTTTGGTACCGAAAATACGTAGGATTTTGTGAAGGGTATTTAAGATTCGGCCCAGCCTAATATAAGCTTTCTTACCTGTTGTGAATCTAAGATGAACAAAACTATGATTTAAAACTTAAAGTTGCAAAAATTACATCTAATTGTGAAATGTAACCTTTTAAATCCTAACTTTAGTTATGAGTAAGTTGTGCTGTAAAATTTATTCCGGCAGTTGTGAAATCATCAAATTGTTTCCAGCTAATGCAAAGGCAGCTTATCATTGCCTTGAATTGAAAAATTGAAACAATAATTGCTAGAAATAGGGTTAAAATGTTTTTTAGCATCAGCACACATAAAGTGAAGATATAGCACAAACAG
>BGZK01004588.1:0-12649 GCA_005406025.1 Eumeta japonica | reverse complement strand
ACCCTGAACTAAAGGTACAATTTGTCGGCCGTATTTCTCAATGACATCTCATGATTTCGAAACTTTAAACATTTAAAAATTGCTTGAATACATCGTGACCGTTGACTAGTTTCGAAAAGTGGTGTTGATGTGTGTAGTAAGATATTTCTGGATAAGTTCTTGAGACGGACTCCAATCTTACAAATCAACTTCTGACAAAATTAAAGCTGAAAGCATATCTTTAAAACTAACTAGTAACCTTCAATCTGTTTGACTGTTTGATAATTTATTTTTCATTACTGTTAATTTTAAAAATACCTTCAGCACAATCACTACTATGTGGCAAAGTAAATACGATGCAAATTTGTACAATTTCAAATACAAATTTTCACCGACTTTGTTCTGAACTTGAACTTATGAAGATATGCTCACAATATTTGTTGTTTGTTACTTTTTAATAATTTAAATTCATTAACAAATTCTTCTGGGATTGTTATTATATAAAGTATATGTATATGAAATTGTGAAACTGTTTGGAAATAATTTACATCTTCGTTTGCTTTTGAGAAATGACAGATCAAAACATCGTGTATCAATTCTTTTTATCAAAAATATCGATTCTAGACATAAGCTCGCGACACAGTTTTTAGTGAAATTTTAACAAACTGCTTTTAATATCTAGAACACAATCTTAAGCAAGTTTATATGTCACTTCATGGTCGTATTAATATAAATATTTTGACATCCTTAAGATGCAAAGGTTTTCATAATCTATATTTTCAAAATTTATGTTGTTCAAGTATTATTTACATTATATATAATGATATTTCAAAACGGGGCAAAAGAGCCAAAGTATTATAAAAAGTGACAGATATAAGGCATTGTAAAAAGTAATTGGCACAGAAAAGTGGCAAATTGATACTTTAGCGGCAAAAACGGTCACGCTGTTTGAGTATCTAAAATTCAATCACCGCACTCATATTTAAGAGCTTGAAATGATCAAATCTGCGATATGCAGCCGACAAAATCCCCGCTATATTTATATTTGTTATATTTACATATATGTATTTACAAAATCACAAAAGAAAAAATTTTATGCTCAGCTAGGGATACAGTCAAAATTAGGAAAACCACGTTATTCGGAAAGAAGGACTACTTTAAAAATTTCCATTTAGTTAAAAAAAAAACAAATTTAGACATTTCATTAAGTAAAAACAGAAAACTCATAGAGGCCATTTGTGCCATTAAATAATGAATAAGAGGAAAAAAATTAAAAAGATAATCTAATCTAAGATAATCTAAACAGAAACAAGTAAGAAGAATAAGATATCAATTCTCAAAAGTATTCAAAAGCAATAACGCTATTGCAACGTAAAGCTAGTTCTTTCTGGATAGTTTATACATTTTTTATTTATTCTTCAATAGCTACATAAGCATTTTCCATTTTAGCAATATAGCTTTTTAAATTTTAAGAAGGAATTTTAATTTAAGAGCTTATAAGGAGCACTTTGGTATATTTAATTCATTTATTTGTTATTGCAATTTCTTTGAGGTACACTTAAAATTGCAGATTGCATCAAAAAAAAAAAAAAAAAATAATAATAATAATAATAATAATAATAATAATAATAATAATAATAATAATAATAATAATAATAATAATAATAATAATAATAATAATAATAATAATAATAATAATAATAATAATAATAATAAGGTTGACGGTTAAAATAATAAAATGATTTATTAAGCAATTTTACTTGAAATCTATTATTTTGGGTCAAAGACCCTTTAGTTGTTTTATCTAGTCTTTCAACATGTCTACATGCCGCCGACATTTCGCTGATGCCACCAGTTCGTCAGTAGACTCGAAAACCTTGTTGAAAAAATGTTCAAACATTTACTTCACATTCTATTATTTCAATTGAAATAATGAGAATTAGAAAAACATCTAAACACATTTTCAAAGACAAAACAACTTGACGGTTAAAAAATTTTTCGATTTTTCTTGTCATAAAGCTAATTTGAAGTTTTTCTTGAAGAAAATACATTTAAATTTCACAGCTGAAATCTATTACATCGAAGTCTGAAAGATTGGCAAATTGTTTGAAAAATGATAACAATGAAGAAACAGGTTAAGGGTTGTAGTTTAAGCAATCTTGTTACATTTTGTACAATGCATTTCCGCAAGAATGTTACAGTGAAATTTTTTTCATTCCACTTGAGCTTGGTAAATGACATTTTTCTTGATTTTAATACATAAGGAAAAGTTTAAATCGCTCATCTGTAACCCCACACAATGTATGTTAAAAAACATTGATGTCCAAAGCATCAGAACAAACTTTTCTAGACACATCTCAAACTCAAGATAAAGCCTCTGAGCGTCGTTGTCTTTTTATTACACACTTAGTAATGTTAAAAAATATCTTAAAAATTAATAAAATAAAGAAAAAAAAATGGTGATAGAGTATTAGTGTTGTGTAAGAATTAACTATTTGAGTACCAAATACTAAGTGCTGAACAATTTTTTGTTTGCAATAATCGAAAGAAATTAATCAATACTAGAGTTGTATCTTGTGGTAAATCGTATATTAGAATGTTTCGCCTTCCACATTTTTTTAGTAATTTCTTCAATGTTTGTTTCTTGTTTTAATAAAATGCAAAACGCAACGAGCTAATAATGACAAATTATACATAAAGAAGATATTCTTTTAAAATGGTTGAACATATCAATATTAATATGAAGAAAATGAGATCATTTTATTATTTATTTATTTCTGGCTTGAGATATTTTCTTCTTTTTTGTTTTTGTATTTCTATTTTCAAAAATTCTAAAATCAAATTGACAAACTACTTAAAACCAATTTGATTTTAGAATTTTGAAAATAGAAAATACAAAAACAAATATTTCCCGAAGAAGATACCAAAAGGCATCGAAATATCGAAAAATAAAGTTAAAAGGCGCCAGAAATAAATAAACCAATAGTGACCATATATTAAAAACTACGTATTATAAGTAAAAGGTCGAAGAAATTATGAAGTATATTAAAATATAATAATAATTTAAAATAAGAAAATCCGTTAGTGCTGAGTAGTGTTAAATAATTAATTGGTTGAAAGTATATCGAATAATTAAAACAGCCAATTTTTGCAAGAGTATAATTTATGCATGCCCAATTTTTAGTAAACTTAATACTCTTTCACCATAAAATTATCTTGCATTTTAACGCATCTTTGTTGAAGTGTTTTATCTTTCCAGTCTCTAAGAACAGCACCCAAGAAACAAGAAAAACTGGAATTAAGCATACTAATCTTAACTGACATAATCATATGTGAATGAATATTATCTTTAAAGTTTTTTCATTATGTTGAATACAATTAAATAACAACAACATTAAACAGAGTTCTCAATGGGAATTCATGCGATCATTAACAAACATCACATACAATTTAGAAGAGCTTTTACGGATTAGAGTGATACTACTAGTCATAGCAATGCTGTAGTTGTTTTATAACTGCTACATATACGCACATACTTGCAACGTGCATGCATCATCAAGAGGGTAAAATTTGTGTTCTTCATTTTGATTTTATAAAAAATACTCGTTGTATTTTTCTTTTAATTAAAAACGAGTAAAACCAAAAGTTTTATTGTACACCTCAGAAGTATGATGATATTTAACATCATCAGCACAATAAAATGATGGTTAAAAGCAACAACTTTTACATAGAAATTTTCATATAACCCATTGAGGTTATAGTTATTGAACAGAATTGGCATGAAAAGAGGTAAACGAAAAGGTTATGGCAATGCTTTAATTACCTACAAATTTTATTTGAGTAAATTAAAATTTTGTTGGTATAGTAAACTTAAATTATTCTGATAACAAAATAATTTGAATTATTGGCACAAATTTACACAACACCTTATTATTATTTATAAAATAATTTTAAAATATACAGTAGCAATAAAAAAGTTTTGTCTTTGAAAATGTCTAAATGTTTTTAAATTCTCATTATTTCAATTGAAATAATAGAATATGAAGTAAATGTTTGAACATTATTTTCAACAAGATTTTTCGAGTGTACTGACGAGCTGAGTAGCATCAGCGAAATGTCGGCGGCATATAGACATGCTGAAAGACTAAGCAAAAACAACTAAAGACCCAAAATAATAAATTTTAAAATATATTAATCTATTATTTATGAAATATTACAAATTAGTGTAAATCAAGTCAATGGGTTTAAATTTGTTATTTTATAACCTTTACATTCTTACTCATATCTCAATCATCTCATGACAAAAATAATATAACCACACCAAGAGCTTACATTTGGTAAGAAAAACAATAAATAGATCTAGAACAACCTTTAATAACTGGTCTAAGTGTTGCTATGTTACTCACATAGTTCACTAAATGTGAAATCGTCGTCTGTCACAGCCACATTTTAATTCAAATTATTGAGCTCTTAATGCAAATTAGCGCGAAAAGCAAATATGCCCACGTTACTTAAACACGCTACTTACTGTGGTTGATGATTTATTGATCATAAGTAATGCGTGCCAGATGATTGGCAATGGACTAAAAAAAGTATTTTCATCAAAATTTAAAATCACTGATTTGAAAAACACATCATTTGAAGAACTTGTATATTTCGAAATTGTTTACTTTCGAATTCGAAATTTCCAGAAAAATTCAAACGTCACTGAAAGCAAACTTTCTATAATTTGTGTGACGTTTACTTTTCAATACTTTTTCGCTGGAAGTTCGTTTAATGGCAATTTAATTCTTTTCTTGTCTTTTAAAATTAAATTCTTCCCCAAAGGGTTAATGACAATTTAAGTATATATTTCTTCAATTTCGATGCCCTTTCAAGCAATTGGAATGGCTGATTATGGTTTTTACTCTTTACGATTTTACAACCAGTAGTAAAAACAGCAAAAGTTTTGTCTTTTGCTTTTTATTTTACAAAAGAACAGAAAATGCAATAAAGGCAATATACAATATAATAATCATAAATGTCTTGTCGTCATATTTTTCTGTTTCTTTGGTTTTGTTTGTTGCTTGTGTTATGAACGTGAAAACATTTCCTTCCCTTCAGTCAAATTCAGTTAAAATAAGAGTTAGTTTTTTTAAATTGTTGTTGCTTTGTTTTATCTTCAAGTGATGACCATTAAAGTGGCATCATCTGTGGCATATAATCTCTTTCGAAAATGTTATTGTTCATTATTTTTCTTGCTTTTAGTTGTTTAATTTCTGGTTTTGTTTTTTTTATTTTTTTTTTTTGAAACTTTTCGGTTTCATACCTTTATCACTTATGAATTATTATCTTTTATTTTTGTAGTTTTATGATAGCCTAAAAGCCCAAATACGTCAATAATGTTCAGCTTGTTAAAATTGGCGCTTAATTTGTGGTTTTGTTTGAAAATGGTTTTAATGTGGCTGCCGTTGTTGATTTATAGAATTTCAAGGAAATGAAATCAATGTTGATATATAAACATAAATATTAATTATTATATATGTAATCAATACAAAATAATGAAATTTCTAAGAATTGCACTTTATTAATATGACGTTAAAATCAAAAGAAAACTTATTAAAAATTTTAATAGACTGATTAATTAACATTGAATATTATTAATATTAAATGTAAACAATTTCACAAGCAATATTGTAAAATGACCCCAAGCCGACAAGGAAATTAAAAAAATCATAAAGATAAATATGAAAGTTCGAATAATTCAAATATTTAATATGAACCAGTCCCAGAGCACGGAGGAGTAGATATATGAGAATTTGTGAAGAATTAAAATAAATATTTAAAATAAATTCTAAAAATTAACTAATATACTTTTGGGAAGAGATTTATTCAAAAGATTTTAGTTATTAAGAGGAGGAAGTGGAGGGGGGGGGAGTGAGCCAGCCTTGATTCTAATATAATTAAATATTTCTAATAATGATGTGTCAAATAAAAATGAGACACCAAGACAAAACAAGGAAAAAATTAACATTTAGGTATCTTTTCTGATTTCTTGTCGAATTTTCTGTTTTAGTGTATCAAGAAACGTATAGTAAAATTTTACAAAGAACATTTTTGCGGAACGTTTTAAGACCTTAAATCCCTGCTTTAACCCCTTAAACTACTGATTTAGTATTTTTCTGCTTTTTTAAAGAAGGATAAAAACCCATAAATTCGGGAGCTAGAGGGTTAAGATATTCTACAGAAATATTTTTCGTAACATTTTACACGAATTTTCTGAAGATAGTTTATATCTAAAATGTAAGGGTCCTTTGGTTTTTCATGCCGATTAACAATAAGAAAGTGTCAGAGCTGATAAGAATTAACCGCTCCCTGAAATGAAATTCAGGTGTACTTTCATTTCATTCGTAAAATCAAAAACAATTTTCGTAACGAACATACACAGTGGAATATCAAAACATAAAAAATATCTGCAGCTGAAAGAATTTTAATTATTAGCCCTATTCACAATTTTGTGTAAATGGTATTGCGTCATTGTATTTGCAAAACAATTATTTACTCTTTACTATCAAAATATATAATGCAATTGCTACCTTGTATTTATATGCAATACCAAAACTAGTAGCTTTTATATACAATAGCTGAGAACATGAGAGGGTTCTGCAACAAGTACAGGAAACTAAAACTAGAGCGGGCATTCAGTCGTTAGAAATATTTACACTTGCATAATTTTGCAATCATAAAAGGGTCGAATAATTCATACAGAAGTTACTTTTTGTATCATTAAGATGGTTTTAATCTCTCAATGCAAGAAATAGAGGATAAGTCACAGAGTATGAATATATACCAGTATGTAGACAGCTGAGAATGATTAGGAACAATGTTATATATATTTACATTGAGTAATTTAGCAACCAATTTTCATTTATGATTTTGCAAAAAAAAATTCCCATCATGGATCAAAAATAATTTTAAACTTTTATGACTATTTTTAATTTGTTTATAAGTTAATATGAAATCTTCAGGCTACAATGTTGTCACAAAACAATGTCAATAGTTTAACATTTTTAAATTAATGCTAATTTGTCTTTAATAGATGGGGAAAATTAAGCTGTCAAATAAAACTTACAAATTGTATGGGCAAAATTAGATACTTGAAAATAGCAAACATGTGTTAAAACAATAAAATAAAAATGATTTTGAATTAGGAAAAAACACAATTACATACATACATAAGTATGTAAGTATATGAAGAAACAATATTTACTGGTAATAAATTTCATACACCGAGCGTGAGTTTTATTTGGTAATTAAAAGAAAAAGTAATAATTCAAAGTTTAATACTGGACAAATGTTTAATAATAAATTAAAATTCAAGAACGTTGAATAGAAATATTGAATAATAAAAACGAATTGGGCAAGGTTATTTTCCTAATAATATAAATATACGACTTTTTTAAGTCAAGATGTGATTTCATTAAGCGTTTAAGTATAGGCAGATCATCATTTGCACAGCAAAGACATTTGATTTTCAATAAAATTAATCAACTCATTTTTGCAATGATGAAGTTTTCACATAAAGTGTGGAACCAAACTTTCAATCATTTTGATATGTAATAAAATGGGCAAAACAACAACATTAATTCTAGAATAGCGGAGTAGTAACAGTGATCCTTCCTTTTTTATTTGCATTGCTCCTTCTGCAGTAAATAAAGATACAACTAATGACTTTCGAAAATAAATTACAAAAGACAGTGCAAGAGGAAAACCTTTACAAAAATTTTTAGTAGGTTATCAGAGACTTGAATTGAATTTGAAATCTATTCATGAAACGGTAATAAAATGAAAACACAGAACAAAACAAGGACTCTATTTTAAGGGCTAATTTTTTCTTTAAAGTGTCTTTATTTGATAGTAGAAGTATTGAAACCCGTCAAAATTTCCGTAAAACATACAATATCATATGGTATGAAAACATAATGCATTCGGTGTGATATATACGAATACAATATTTGACAAGCGATCGGTAGTTGTTTACTTTCCTAAACGATTTTAGAAAACACACCAGCGCTGTATTTTATAGTAAACAGTGACAACATTATCAGTATTGTTAAATGTGGCTTCACAGAAAAAAAAAACAAGTTAAAAACATCGAAACCCAGGTTTATTTGTTGTTTTACGAAAATGAGTTTGCTCCACACATTTTTCAAATTAATTTATCTTGATTTTTTAATGGTCATACAAAAACATTTTTTACTATTAAAACAATTTCATCGTCTTTTAGACAGAGTGGATATTTTTGCTTTTTCGGGAATAAAATTAACATTTATTCACGGATTTTAATAAATGATGGCGCTTGTTTTATTTGGATTACATAAGGTTTTATGCTTAAATATAGAAACCAGAAAAATTTTCAATTTTATTTTTTTAATTTAATTAATTTTACAATTAATTAAACAAAAAAATTATATTTGTATAACTGAAATCTGACATAATTCAAAATTTTTGACGTATTACGTAATGAAATCGAGTTTGCGGTTATTATGTTATGATCAGAGGTTTGAATCGACCTTTGCGGAAATCTCGTATTTTAGAAAAACAAATAAAAAAACGTATCCATAGAATACTATTTAAAAATATAGTGCGCTCAAAGTTTTTTGTTTGCTACATGGTATAATGAAACGATTTAATATTCAGAAGCTCAGTCGCATGGCTTGTCTTTTAATAAAGTCGACTTTTTGTTTATGCCTATAATAATAATAGCAGAAACGTTTATTATATATATATATATATATATATATATATATATATATATATAGTTGTATAGTTGTTTTATTATATTTTAAATCTCAGAATTTTAAAAATTATTTAATTTGAATTACAACAGATAAAAAAATTTTAATACGTTACAAAATGGTAAAACATGCTTGAAATTAGTTGACAATTGCACATACTCTTTAAAAAAATTGAATTTCTGGCGTTAGTAACCACTTACTAAAACAAATCTACATATCCACCAATAAAAATTTTACTTTTCCATACCTGGTGTACACAGAAACATTTTCAAAATAAACATTCATATGGTATAATTCCATCACATAATTAGAATACATTTTTGTATGAAAATTATCAATTACAAAAATACAATACCGCACAATTAGAAGATCAGACAGCGAATACGAGCTTGTGAATTGGATAGTTGTACTTCTTTGAATTACTTGTGGTACAGAATCACGGTATAAACATACATGAAGAGTTTTAGTTTTTCCATATGAAACAGGTATCTATCTAAAGCCAGAATTTCGAGCAACAAAATATCTATAAATATGTATGCTACACAATCTTTTTTAATAAGTTTAGTATTTAAGGAAAATCTAAAGTAACATTTTAAAATATATTGCAAACACTTTTGTGTTATTAAATTTCATTTGAGTCAATATAAATCAAAATTTATTAAACCTTAAATACACAAAATCGTATAAAATCAAATAACGACAAACAGAAAAACTAAATTCAAAGTGTTCAAAAAATAAAAATAAAAAAATACCATAAATCTTAAGCAAAGAACCAAAACGAATCTAAACGTAGGGAGAAGTCATTTAAAGTTTCGAATAGTTGTGCTGACGATTGCTTTAAATTCTTTTGAATTTGTTGATATTATTTACGAGCATGCTTTTTTTGGCACAAAAAATTTAAATATAAAAAAAATTGTACAAAGAATCTTGTCATTAAAATAAAATAACAAAAGCACTTCAAAAAGAAAAAAATCTTAAGTGCAGGGCGAAAGAGTTTGAGTGTTTTTGTGACGTTTTTAATGTTCAAGTACATTTCGTACGACATTCTCAAAGTCCACTTATGCCATTTAGTCGATACAAGACGTTGGTTGGTCTGCCACGATAATTCAAGCAGTAAATTTGTAATGCCAAACGTTGGTGATCATGATTTGTCTACAGTAAAAGCTACTCGCGTCAAGCTCAAATCTCTAAGCTGGTTTACTTTACATTAGATGAGGACCATATATTCGGAATGTAGCTTGCCGACAAGAATAATATGAGTGCCAGATTTTGTATTATCAAGTCACTGATGAATTTTGGATCAGAAGGCATTAGAAACAGTGATGAGACTGTTAAAAGTTGATATGCTTTAAAGTTTAAAAGCAATTTGCTTTCATGTGGTCTTTGCATAACTTTTTTTTAAATCGCTGAGTCGTCTGCTGTTTTCATTGTGCTTTTATTATTATAGCAGAGTGAGCTAACAAATTGTGCGTATTTGATTACTTTATTGTTTGGTGTGGCCTGTTGCACAACATTTTGTATGCTGTAGATCAAATGAAATTATGTATATGTATGTGTTCATAATTAATGTGTTCCTAGGAATACAACAAACTGTTTATATTAATTATGCGTAACTACAGCGTATTTTCCCCTGTCAACAGATACAACATACTCGAATACATGTGCGTATCTATGTGCATATTCACTCTTGTTCTCATAAGTGTGCGAAAGTCAAAATGATTTGAAAATAAATGGTTCATCACTTTATTTTGGATTGTAAAATAATTCATAGCAGATTTTATAAGAACTACAATAAAAATGTCACAAAGTCATTAAATAGTTTTGGTTTTTATTTATTTTTGCAAAGAAAAAGCAAGTTGACTATTTGGTTATGACATGAGATGATATTCAGTGTTTGAACGATAAAAGAACAACATTTGTTTATTAATACACCGATTTTTTTAAATCAATGACTGGCTCGCTGAGACAATTTATTAATTCAATGGATTCCAATGTTATTTTAATTTAGATTCTTTTTTTTCTTCATCTAATTAAGCAATACTTTTGAAATACATTTATTAGTATTGTGAACTATTTAATAGTTTCTATAAACTTCTACTAACAAACACAAATGATAAAATTGAAACCGCAGCTGCGATTACTTGTATTGTCTAGCATCTTAGTGGAAAGATTTGGAAAATGAAGACTGTGTGTGGCAACTATAGAAAAAAGGCCCTGCTTCCGGCCAGAGGCCCGCTAAGCAGAGATGCTTTAGTGAGCCAAGGCACTGTTTATCATAAAATAGAGAAGGAAACCTTTAAGACCCGGCAAAAGGCAGTCTAGGCAGAAAAGCCTTTAAAAAAATGGCAAAGTAAACATTGGCTTCTATGGTCAATCGCCTCAAAATAGAAAGTTGAATAATCGGTCAAACTTTGTGGTAAAATTAAGCATCGGACTATTTTGCTCAAAATGAAAAAAATCTGTCATTTAAAATATTTTTATTGTTGAACAATTATTTGTATTTTGGGAGATTTTACGCAGTCATTCGTGACTGTATGAATAATCGCCCAAACCACATAATGAATAACGATACGCCGCGTCGCCGAACCGATACTCAAAACCCATATCAAATATAATATCACCGATACCGATACCGATACGCTTACTGAAATTGAGCTCAAGTAAAAATTAACCAAATTTAAGTAGAGTAATTCTTCTATTATACAAAAGAACAGTGTTTATTAATGAGCCATTCATATCATCAAAATTTTCAATACATTTCAGTTTCTAAAATTCAAATTTTCAAACTACAAAATATCTGCAATATTTATGATTTAAAAAAAACGATGGCATTCAGTTTAGTGTGGCTCAAGATTTAAAATTGATATTAATAAGACTTAAAAAAAGAATTGAATTCATGTTAACAAAAAATAAATTATTGTTTCGCACAAAATAACAGTGTAAGATATTATTAATGAGCCAATTCAAACTGAATGTGATACTGTTTATTTTCTAAAATCATCAAAATTTTCAAACAAAAACGTCTGCCATATTTATTATCTTACAAAATAAACGATGGCATTCAGTTTAGATTGGCTCAAGATTTAAAATTGATATTAATAAGGTTTAAAAGACAACAAATTGAATTTGAGATCATGTTAAAATTAAATTAAAATTATTAAAACACATTGCAAATGATTAATATTGAAAATTGATATTAATAAGATTTTGTTTAAAAACAAAGTGTTCTCAAATTTTGCGGAGATAGACGATTTCTTAAATCCGTTTGAAACAGACCTGCAGTGGAAAAAAGTCTCTCAGATGCGACAGAACTCATTTGAAAACTTAAGTATTTCTGCGCCATTTTCTTTAAATTTGGGTAGAATAAAACCAGAAATAATCTCATTATGTGTTTTGTTTTATTTTTATTCTGCTAATATATGATTTCTCATAGTTGTCATGCAAAGAAAAGAGTTGAAAGTTGAATATTTTGTTCAAAAGACGCTAAAGAAAAATATAAGAAGTATCTGCGCGTATCGACAGTAAAATATCGCCGATATCGATATATCAGTATCAGTTGCATCTAGTTTTGTGTTTTAATGACAATGAATTTTTGTTCCAAATTGTTGGACGATTGTTCATTTTAATTTTGGGCAATCCTTCTCCCTTCACATACTGACTAGATACAGTTTCTTTGGAGATTTTAGGCGAATGTTCATTTTGGTACTTTGGGCGATTATTAATATAGTTGTCATTTGTTGGAACATTTAGCATTATGACAAATCCTTAAAATTTTTGCCGATTGTTTTTTGTACCTTGAGCACTTAAACAAATAAGAAATTTAGTATGAGTTAATCTTCATGTAACAAAAAAATAAAAATTGAAAATTACTGGTTTAGAATGATGAACCAAAA
>BGZK01004587.1:0-12650 GCA_005406025.1 Eumeta japonica | reverse complement strand
CGGCACAGATTTGCATCTCTTTAACAGTGGGTGAAACCACCTACACATCGGACCAACGTTTTACGAGCATTTTACAATACAAACTTTCCGAGGACTGGTCGTTACAAATCAAATATCCACAATTGAAAGATTCGGGCATTTATGAGTGCCAAGTCTCTACCACACCACCGGTCGGCTATACCATGGTGTTTTCTGTTGTCGAGCCCATAACAACGATACCTGAACTTTATATCGATGGATCAACGGTTAATCTAACCTGCATAGTTAAGCATCTGCCCGATCCACCCACCTCGGTGCACTGGACCCACAACAATGAGGAAATCAATTACGATTCACCGCGTGGTGGTGTTCCGTAATAACGGAAAAGGCGACATAACAACCTCTTATTTATTAATACAACGCAACGATTGCCGATTCCGGCATCTACACCTGTCTGCCCTCGAATGCCAATCCCAAATCGGTCACCGTACACATACTGCAGGTGAACATCCCGCCGCGGTTCAAGGCACCCGTAAATAACTTCATATGTCATCAATTTTACCCATCATTTTAGTGTTGAATTTATATCTGTTATGACCAATTGTAGTAGAAAAGATTTTTTAAATAAAATACATACATACATACATACTATATAAATCTTAAAAATATACAAAACAAAACCAAAAACAAAATTATTCAATAACTTAAAATTAATTTAAATGTATGAAAAAAAGAAAAAAAAATAATAAAAAAACCCAAAACACCCAAAAAGAGAAAACAGAATCAGTTTGTTGTATAACTATTGGTTGGTAAAATATAACAAGAAAAATAATAACAAAATGTAAGAATATGCATTAGGTGTGTGTGTGTGTGTGAGTGAGTGAGAATTTGTGCAAATGAACAAGTGTGTGTGTGTGTGTGTGTGTGTTTGTTCTGACAGCCAGCAGTGCACTCGGCGGCTGTACGAAAATTTGTGCATTTAATTTTAGAAATGTCTTTTGGCCCCAAATTGATGCCGTCTGTATACAAATAAAAGAGGTTTGATTTGCAGCATAGCAAAATCCTTGCACACACACACACACACTCACACACACATACAGAAATACTCACCACACATACACACGGTTAATTTTAGTGTTGAGTATTTAAATGGCTCGTCATTTATGATGCTTGTTGTTCTAGGACGATGCTTTTGCTGCTGCTCTTTAAATAATTCAAATCCTTTTGAGTGCAGCAGAAAGGAAGTTGATATTGCTGTTGAATGAGGCCATAGATAATTATTTTATTTTAAAGAGGAGAAAGAAAGTCTTAGAAAAATATCAAAAAAAGGATTATTATTCTACGAAAACACACACATTAATTCAGAATATTTATGTGTTTGTATGTGTGTCCGTAGTGGATATGAATGAAAGTTTGTTGATTTGCTCTTTTGTGGGTTGGCTGTTTGTTTGCTTGTTTGTGCATATTGACATTTTATGGTTTTTCCTGAAACTGTGGCGGGCCCCACCCCACAGGCGCTTAAATACCATCAATTTATTAAAGAGTTCATTCGGCAAACAAACCAACTTCCCAAAACAAATTATTACATAAACATTAGAAATTTGTTGAAGCAAAAAAATAGTTTGCATTCAAATATTTGTGCAAAGCAATCTGTAGTTTCGTTCTAACTGTTAGGAGTTTTAATATTCAGGCTCATTGAAAGTGAATGGAATTTTGTTTTATGTTACCAATATTTGAATTTAATTACAAAATGACACTTTCGTTACAGTCAACTAATTAAATTTTCTTGGATGCAACAACATCAACGGAAGGCCAGATGTAAAACAAAGAAATTTTTTGAAAGTAATTAATCTCTAATGCATCACAAGAATTCATCAAATATTACAACAATAGAGAGGAAAATTAGAAATTAGAGCTACATGCGGCTAGACCGAATATTAAATACCCTTCACAAAACACAAGCATACATATACACACATCTAAGCATTATAAATTTGATATTTGATATATCAGAAGATGTTTACTTATCGTGCATATCCCTGGAATACCCAGTTTATTTTATAGCTCAATTTTACGCATATACCGATACAACTAATTTTAGATGTCGATGACATTATTTTCTTTTATTTCGTGAAACCCCGCATTTCACTATATCTCGTCTCTATACGAAATTCCTTAACGCTGTTTTGAGCACACGTGAGCTGTGTATGTATTATGTATCTAGCAGCAAACAACTGTGCATGTTTGTCGGTGAGTAACGAAAGACATCTACTAACAAACGCAGTTTAAATGTCACTAGATTTTCTAAAATTAAACCTTTAGACTTTCTGTTAAAGTGAAATGATCGAATCAAATTCGTAAATTGACTCTATTATTTTACATATTTTTGATCATAACGGAATGATAGAATTTAATAAAGAATTTAAAAAACTTTACTATATAAAGTATATAATACTATATGAGTAGACATTACTCGTTAAAACTTCCTACATATTTAACTTAAAAAACAATAAAAATTAAGAAAATATATATAAAAATTTTATTTTGAATGAAATACACACATATATTCGAAGATGAAGAAAAGTCGTAAGGAATTTCGTTTCCAATGGGCACCATCTCGCTTTCCCTCTAGTCATTCAACCAACTGTGTAGCAATAAACTCACATGGAGATTTGGTATTAGAGCTCGGTCTACCAGGAATGCATGTCGGGAATAAATGTTTGACAATTGGCCTCTAGTCTAGTCTCCGATATGCGATCTGAACCCGGTTTTCACTATATCTGGGACTTATCAGTGTCGAAAACAATTTGTTGTTTGTTAATCTTGCAATTGATTTTTACGATAGAAAATTTATATAGTTTGCTTACAGGACCTATATCTTGAAAAATACTAAGTCTATATATAAACCGATAACAGGAATTCTTGTTGTTTGCCTTCAAGTGGCCTTATTTGCTTGTTATATCTCTACATTGTGATCACAATAGTATAATTACGTTTACAGTTTCGATTTCTTGAAAGTCAATTTTTTCTATATCTAGTCTCGATATTGATTTTTTTTTTTATATTTCATAAACTTATTTTATACTCACATCTAAATGTTAAGCCCAAACATTGTTTTAATTTATGAAAGACCCGATTTCTTTAAAAATCGGAATTCACTATAATCGATTTAAACAAAGACTAATGTCGATAAATTTTATTTTAATGTTATTGCTGTCTCTACTTTTTGTCAGAAAACTTTATTTTAGCTTTCTTTGCAGGGAAAATTTCTTGAAAATCGGGTTTTATATCTCGTCTATATCTAGACTAATGCCAGAATTTATAGATTTTGGATTTAAATGGCCAAGTCAAATAATACTACCAACTCTAAAACAAAAAAATCTTAAAACTAAACACCCTCTTTTTGACTTTAGTTATCTCTCTTATTCGTAAATTGATTTTCTATATCAAATTGTTATTTATTTTATAAGAAGAAACATGTTTTTAAGTCAGTGGTTTTCTCAGAAACTTGATTTGGGACTTAAAATGAAATTTATGTGGATTTTATTCCACTAGTGCTATTTTTCAAATCTTAATGCTGATAGTACTGAGTTTTGCACCCTGGCATATTTTTTATAATGAGAAAATCAAGCCATAATAAAAAAGAAGAAAGTTTTTAAAATCCCATATGCACGCCAACGGTTTTATTTTAAACATCGATGGCTTTTAAAGGTAATTTTTTAGCAACTATCTTTTTAGCAACACGGTTTTTAGCATTTATAATATAATAGATAATTTAATAGATCGTTCAATCATTAAGGTGCACTTCTTCAATGAAACTCATTTCATGCTAAGCAATCCTCCTTATTGCAATTGTCGTCATCGTCATCGACACCAAAAAATATGCACTTGTTCAACTGTTACGGCAATAATCTAATAATTATGGAAGAGTTTATTATAAAATAGCAGAAGGTGCGTATCAATTTCTGGGTGTCGATGACGACGACGACTACTGGAATAAGGGGGATTAAATATTGCCGCATATGATATAAAAAGCAGTCCGAGGTATTTCTATATTATTGCCATCCGAAAACACAAAGGAGACCAAAGGGGCTAAAGAAAGACAGCAAGTTCTGTGATGTTTTGTCACATGGAATTATATTGGTTTGTGTCTTCATTTGTAAACAAAACCTTGTTTACCACAAAAAGCACATGGCCGAAAGAGATATCAATAAACAAATCAATCTCGGCATTTTGTTCATACGAACTTCTGCTAACTTTACTCACCTCTTTATACTTTGTATACGAAAACTTACTGTGTGGTGTAGATTATGGGCCAGTGGCACCACTGAACCATACTTTCTTAAGGACAATGAAAGCAAAAATTTTACTGTGAATGGCGAACGCTACTTTGCATTGGTTAATTTTTTTTTTACTCAATATGAACTTGGCTGACTGGTTGCAAACGTCTCTTGCTACACAGTACACGACACAGGAGCGCCATCGAGTTACGAGCTTGTTGAGTAGTTTTCACATTTAGATTCGTTCGTTTGCACACGATTTCACATTTAAAAAAGTTTTGTAGGGATATGTTAAGGTCCATGTGTTACAGAGACAAAACCGCTTCGGTTGTGATGCTGCAGGCCAAAATTAAAGAATTTGTATGTAAACTATGGACCGTTATTTAGCCGAGAGTATTTCAAAACTGGAGCCAGCTTATCAACCATTTGAGGTTTAGACTTTGAGCAACACTGATATAACGCCATCTTTAGACAGAACATGCTATTAATTTAAATAACAATATCATTAATTATTCTTCAATTAAACCCGAAAGCCTCCTAAAAAAATTACCCATTGTAATATTAGTAATCTTTTTTTAATAACATAAAATCCCTTGAAAGATTCATTCGTCCACAACAAAAGGTTTAATTGAAACCCCGTAAAAATCCTTTTTGTTTTATTTAGGATTAAGTGACCATTAAAAAGAATCCAGTTACAAAAACAAAGTAAAGTTTTTTATTATAAACTTGTAAAAATAAAATATATTTTATATGTCTTATATGTAGCTGATCTCATAGCAATGGGAAACTTGAATAAATTATTTAACTAAACGAAATATGTATTTAATGTCCTTGTCTTCCTGCCCGTTGTGTCGAATAGTGGTGCATATGGACGTTATGCCTCCGTAAAGTTTATCTGGCATATTTTTATTTGATTTGCTTAAGGATTTACAGTAGAAATTAGTTTTCAATTATTATTGTCTGGTTAAGACACTTAAGCAAATAACGATTGTTATTATGATGGATATACCTAAAGTAACTCTATAACATTCGTTTTATTATTCTTGAATGTTTCCAGTTTGCTGGTTCTTCGCATAATTTATTAATTGTGTTTCTTGAATGAATTAATTATATTTTATTGCTTTTATTACTTAAACAACAAAATTGTTTTTTATAATACCATTTCAATTAAACACAAACATGATATGTATAAACATATAAAAGTCCCTCAATAAATCTTTCATAATAATCATCACTTTTAATTATGGCTGCGAGTTCTTGACCACAAGCAGAAGAAATATTTTTCAAACTTATTTTTGTTACACCACATAAATTTTTATTGTAATAAACTTGGCAAACAAGGAAACAAACACAAAGTAAGGCCGGTTACACACATACATATTTTGCTGTCATCAGCAAATATGTAGTTGCCCAAGTAATAAAATTACACACATTTATACTTACATACAATCACATACATGTATGTATGTAGCAGCATTTGAAATGTTCAACGAAACTAAAGTAAAATTTTACTCAATTATTCAGTGATTCAATCATGCATTCTTACATTTGTATATTGCTGCATAAGTACACTCCAGTTTTTTTTTTCCAGGATCGAAATTTTCTTAACTTATAGTCAGGCCTGTGATTACGATTGTTATCAATCGCTTTCATTTTCAACGACAAACAGTCGATTTGTGACCCATTTAATGCATTCAATGCGATAAATCGATCGACAACGTAATCGACTTTATATAAACTTACGCCCTTTAATAAAGTTGTGCAACCAAAAATGTCAAACTCTGTCACTTGCGTTGCGATGTTGCGACAACATAAAATTTAAAAGCAAAATATTGTGCGATCAGGTGCACGTGTTTTAAGGTAGAGGTCCATACGATCCGTTTCACGCGTTATGCTTTTTAAGCAACTGTCAAAAAGTAGAATCAGTGTAATTGTATGTGATAAGTTACATTGCATAGCGCAGAACGCGTAATCGCATACAACGCAAAAGTAAGTACTTTCTACTTTTGTACGCGTCAAACACCACCATAATAATCAGCTGTTCATGAAAGCCAAAGATGGTAAATAATATTGTGCTTGCCGCGTTATCGATAAATATGATAGTGTGGTGGATAATGTTTTTTCAATTTTTTTATCAAAGTACACTTTTAATGCAAAAAAAAACTTGCGTAATGAAATATTTGAACGTTTTCAAAAAAATATGAGATTTAATTCACTTTTTACCACTTTTCTATCAGGAACAAATTTTGCAATTGAGTTATCGATTAGTTTTACGTACTGAGTATCATCTCTGTTATATGTGCACATTGAAACAACGAAAATGGATGAAAATTTAATCAACGAAGTTAAAAATCATGAGCTGCTCTATAATAAAAGCTCAATATTATATAGAAATAAACAAAAAAGAGCAGCAGCGTGGGATACAATAAGCAAACAACATTTTACCATCTTAGAGTTATGTATATGTACACAGCTGATCAAAACAAAATTGAAATGGCGCAAAAAATGCAGTGCATGTAACTTTAAAGTTAACAAAGTATAGAACGAGTGAAAGTATGAAACGCGTATAAAGCAAAACGCGTGAAACGGATCGTATGGACCTCACCTTTAAGCAGTTTCTTACGCATTTCGTCACCTTCGGATATAATTCAAATGTGCGAATTACATCAGAAAGTTTGAAATGTTTCAGTGTCAATATTTACTTTTAAGCAGCACAATCTATTTTTTTTCATTGATTGGTTTTAAAGACAAATAACTAGAAGAGCGAATTATATCAGAAAATTTCAAATATTTTACAACCAACATTTATTCACTCATGAGCAATGTACACAACGTAAAACTAAAGAGCTTATTCAAAAAATTAATATAATATTATTACTATTTTAATTTAAATTTTCCATACAAAATTTTTTTTTTTTTTGTTATAAATATCAAATACAAATTAATTTTTTTTTTTGAATACACGCATAAGACATTTGAAATTAATTATTAAGTTTTATAGTATTATTATTTAATTTAGTCCAAAATTTTGAAAAAGCAGCATTATTCATACGTTTAATTCAACTGATTCACCCCAAAGCAAGTCTAAAGAGTTCAATTTAGCAAAACTTAGCAATATGCAATTTTCATAACTAATTAGGTTAGAATTAGGCTTGGGTCCAACTCTTTCACTCAGTCGTTCTTCGACACGAACCAATGATCAAACCCAGGTTTTTTAAATGAATTTGATTATTGGTTCGTGGCAAAAACGACTTAGTGAAGGAGTTGGATTCAAGCCTAGTTAGAATGGTTAGATGTCTTCGCTAAGCACAACAACTTTTGCTACTCAACGCCAAATGCACACACACAATTATTTGCTGACAGATACACCAATACATATACAGCTTACATGCTTTTGTGACTATTTCTACTAACTCGCAGTACCCGCAAGCTGCGTTAAGTTACTTCGTTCCAAAAAGATATGAACAATTTTGTTTGTTAGAAAAATAGATAAAAATAACATGAAACAAAAGCGACATCTGTTAAAATTTAACGAACACAGAATGTTTTAATACGTAAAACAAAGCTGCTATCTGGAAGATGATGGACACATCTGGCAACGCTGAGTCAAGTACAGTTGGGGGCGAAATTTTGGGTTCGTAGCCAGGGTCATTAGGCGTGATTATTATTATTTTTTATTAGATCTATAATTCAATTACTAGATCTAATACTAGATGAGCATGAGCTACAAGGCTATCAGCTCTAGGTAAAGAGAAAAAAATTATTTTGCATTACATGGTTCTTAATAGGCGTGATTAGTAACGTGTGTTTATAGTAAATAAAATTGTAAAATGGACAAATTAATAAAAAGTGTGTGTCTACGTCACTGCCAAAAAAGAATCAGCAAAAATTTTAAAAGGCAAATTTTTCTTTTTTGTTTTCAATTTCTAATCATTTTAAAATAATAATTGTTTGTGTATACAATTTATGAGCCCTGATTTTTGTTTTCTTGGTAAAAAAAAAATAAATTACTTATTTTCCATACAATTAATATTTAAAATCTATTGTTTGTGAATGAAGAATATCTATTGTTTTGCA
This sequence comes from Eumeta japonica, assembly GCA_005406025.1. NCBI lineage: Eukaryota > Metazoa > Arthropoda > Insecta > Lepidoptera > Psychidae > Eumeta > Eumeta japonica. The sequence continues at coordinate 4,314 of BGZK01004587.1, read as the reverse complement.
ACACACAATAAATTAGAAAAATATCAAATCACAGGAAGAACTTGTTCAATTTTCTTTTTCTTCCTCATAACATTAATTCATCAATAAATTTTGTATGAATGTGTTTTATTTATGAAGCATTCATGTTGATTATAATGTTGCTCATGTTCATGATGATAAGTTTATGAGTTGTGAAGAATAAATATGTATGTGCATATTTTCCTGTACATGTTATGCCAACAATGAATGATATGTACATGTTTGTTGGTTGCAGAAGTTGGCAAGTTCGTATAGAGTAAGAAAACTCATGGGGATTTCTTTCTGTGCTATCTTCTTCTGGTTATGTAATACCTACAAGAAGTATGAAGGAGTTTATTTTTGAAAATAATACTTTTAGACGTGTACACTGCTCTCTTGAGAAAATCATTATGTCAACATTTTAACTTTCAATAAGAGCAAATTGAGGTTTGAATTAAATTTCTGATTTTCGATTTTTGTCTAAACTATAAATTTTTTACTGTAAGTGACTGAAAAGCGCTACACAAAATGGTACGATCTACAATTTGTAGCGTTTTTCTTGTTTTGGTCATAAAAGTCTTGCTCTACTAAATTCTTAATTGGCAAAAATAGTTTTGTTTCTTGCGCTAATAAATTTGAATAAAATAATTTATTTTTATATAACTGTTGAAGTTATTACAATACAAAAACTAAATGTCTTAAAATTATTGAAATAAAGATGCGACTTTATTGCTTACAAGAATATTATAGCATAGAATCGGTATTGTAAATGAATACGATGACGAATATTTAGACCGCTCCAAATTGGCCTACAACTGTAGATCTGATGTCTGAAATTAACATAAAAATGTACCTTCTACGGTTGAAGTGAATTCGATTTACGTCAGTACCTGCATTGCAGGTCTAAATACAATATGTGTATTATCGTCACTAAGCATGTTACTTCTCCTTGGACCACAACTCCTCATTACATATCATAAAAGATTAGTTCTAGCTTCATTCCTCTAAAATACCAAAATATCGTAAACTCATTTGGAATGCCACAAGCTCATATCAGCTTTAAGTCAAACGTTCGCTCAGAGACTGCAAAATCGCTTTACCTTAAGCCTCTATTTTTAAAGCTATTGGGCTCTCTGTCCGTCGTTTGCAACGCCTGCACTCAGTTGTCATTCTATTTAATTTTAATTGTCCCCATGGTACTCATGGTAATGGCTCGTAGACTTTCCTTAAGGCCCTTTTTAATCTCTCTACTAAGAAAACGGAACGTCCAGCTGTTACACCTCTTGCTAACTGCCATTTAATACAAAAACAAATTTCAAAATTTTGTTTTTTTTTTAATTACCCGAGAGGTGCAACAGCTTGATGTTCTATTTTCAAAATAGCCATTTAATACAAAAAGAAAATTTTGAAGTTTTGTTTTGTATTAAATGTGTTTATGCGAACGATCGAACATGTTCGAAATAGAGGAACTGGCTGTTAATCAAAACAAAAATAAATTCGGGAAATGTAAGAATAATTTTTTTCCGCCACAAAGTTTTTATACTCACTGAATAAAAACAAGTTAGAAACGTACAAAACGAGTTTGATTTCATGTGTTGCGGTGGTGATTTTGTTCCATACGCTTTTCACGTTAATTCAATCTGATTTATTCTTTTCTTTTGCATTGGGCGATTGTGTTTTTGAAAAAATTTTAATCAAAATTTTTCATATTAATTTTACCTTAGAAATTTTGCTGTGTGCATGGGTTGCAACTATTTATAGAAGTCATAGTATTAGTCATATGGAAGCCCTGAAGTAGCTACTTCCAATGGCATTATCGTGTGAAAATATTGCTTCGCTTTGCAGACACACTTTCATGAATTACAGCTTGTTTTAAAACTTATTATTTGAATATATTGCAACCGCTCAAAAGGATTTTGGTATCTTTTGTGTGGCTCCACAGACGTCTGTATATGCCAATATTTTGTTGATTATTTCTATTGAAATAATAATAGTCTTTCAAACGAATCATACAACGTTTATTTAGCCTTTATATGATAAACTTCTATACAAAATATATCGAATGAGTGCTTAATGAACATTGTATACGTTTTATGAATAAGATCCTACACAGAAAAAAATATGACCATTTTTTTTTCTTAACAAATATTTGTTTGTAAAACATTTTTTCTCCAATTAATAATTCGTTTTGATTTTATTATTGTTTTTGTTGGCTTTTTTTAGTATTTATAGTATAATTATATGTGTGTATGTACATACGTATACACGGCAATCTACATGCATATACACAGAAAAAAATAAATTTCGTATTCTATTACTAAATTCGTAATCCCAATTACTTTTTACGATGGAACCTATCACAAAATTGTCAAATTTAAATACCATAATTCGTAAAAAAATAATAAAAAATAAAAAAAAACGTTTTTTTTATTAAATTATTATACTATCTATAACAGGCAGTAATAGAATATGAGAAAACATTTCTTTATGACGCAAATATGTCTGTATACATGTAGATTGACGTGTATACGTATGTACACTACACATATAATTATACCATAAATACTGAAAAAAATCCAACGAAAACAATAATAAAATCAAAACGAATTATTAATTGGAGAAAAATGTTCTACAAACAATATTTGTTAAGAAAAAATGGTCATATTTTTCTGTGTATGACATATTTTGCGTCGTAAAACAAATGTTTTGTCATATTCTATTACTGCCTGTTATAGATAGTATAATAATTTAATAAGAAAAAAGATTTTTATTTTTTTTTACGAATTATGGTATTTAAATTATTAATTTTAGATAGGTCCCATCGCAATCAAAAAGTAATTGGGATTAAATTTAGTAATAAAAATACGAAATTTATTTTTCCTGTGTAAAATTCAAACGTGGAATAATTTGTGTATTTAAAAATATCAAATATTCTGATTATTATACTGGTTTAGCTCAGTTTCTGAAATGAGTCATAGTGAGTTGTCAAAATCAAAAAGTAACCTGAGTATAAAAGCAATATTCTATGATTGGCCAACTGGAAACGACTTTTTCCCAACCTCAACAAACACATTCAAAAAAATATCTATAGAAATGACTGGCTTATATGATTATTATAACTTTAACAATAATGCTTGCAACATTGTGTATCCGGTTTTGTTGCCTATAACTAACAACAATATTTGCTTTGATTCTACATACATATAAGGTATATGTATGTACATCAGCAATATAGAAAGAGTCTTCCGTTGAATTCTATTGTTAACTTTTATATCTGAGTGGTACATTAAGGTGATAAAGAAGTCGTTATAAGTCAATTAATTAACCTTCGTTAAAACATAGAACATGATGTTACCGAAACACAATGTATCGGATTAGACAAGGAAGTGCAATAAATTTTTATACAATTTAATACATACTCAATTTATTGAAGCACATCCTCATTCATATGCATGTATGCATGCGTGTGTGTGTATTTGCACAGATGTGAATACTCTTTATGTGTAAAGGCTACAACAAATACTGTATAGTATTAAAAGTGAAAATATAAAAATTTACGGTTTTAAAAACGAAAATAAATTGAAAGATAGCAAAAAAAATTTGTTTAAAGCAGAATGTTTACAGTAAATTGAAAAGTTTTACACATTTATTTATATGGAATTATGTATGAGCTGTTTTCCTTCAGAAGAGGAAGCAGATGGGGATTATTCTACTGGCTATTTCTTTCTCAATTCTTCATTTGTAGCTCAATATTCAATATTTTACTGGCTTTTTGTATAACAAAATTATTTGTAATGTGCAGTTTTACACAAACAAAATGTCAAACTTTTAGGCCCATTTCTGTATAACGTTTACGAAGAAACTGCTTTGAAGTTGATCGGAAAACTGTTCAACTTGTGTCCTTGTTCAAACTACCTTTGAACAAACAATATTTTTGATTTATTGAAAATCGCCAACTCAAATCAGCGAGCAATTTGGCATTACTGTCGCAATTGTGGAAGCGAATTTGTGTCGCTGCACATTTATGTAATTTGTATCTTTATTTTGTTGTTATTATTTATTTATTTTTTTTGCAAGGCTTAAAGTTAAATACATATAATTGTTATTAATACTACTTATCCAGTTGCCCAACGGCTCAGATCATAATTTATATTATTGAAATATTGAATTTGGTTACTGAATTATAATAAAACAATTTTTGGAAATTTGGAAATAAACACAAATCTTTTCAATAACATCTCTATCCCGTGGTTAATTGGATACCTGAAGGAAAAAGGAGAGCTAAATACAAATAAATACATGCTAAATGTATTCAGT
>BGZK01004586.1:0-12651 GCA_005406025.1 Eumeta japonica | reverse complement strand
TTTAAACAGATCGATCTATCGGCCATAAAATTTCTCTGAATTTTATTCATTTCTTTTAAAACAAGTCCAAACTCTTAAAGTTACCCATTACAACACATTATTTTCATTATAAAAAATAATAATAATGCCATAAAACTAAAACTATCAGTCTATTTGACGCCAAACAAAATATTGCTAATGATGTTCATACGACCAAATACCATGTGTATGTATGTATGTACAAACATACATATGTACATATATACTGTATATACCCAGTATTTGGCATGCATACATACACACATACATAACTATTATTTTAAATCTTTATTACATGTACAAAGTTATTCCAAGTAAGATTTTTATCTTATTTGAAATAACTTTATTTATAAAGATATTTAAACTACAAATACTTTTGTGGAAAATAAATTCTACTGAATAAGCAGAATTAAAGATATGTACATATGTAAGTGCTATTATGCATATTAATGCGGTTAAATAATATACAAACATAAATACTTGCATATGTATGTAATGTATGTATGTATGTATGTACAATGATTTTACTCGTGTATAACACATTAGAATATACACACATACATACATGTATAAACATATTTAGATATGTATATTTCTTTATAGCTTTTATTGCTTGTTTGCCTTTTCTCATCCTTAAAGTTTGTATTTTCCAAACTTAACAAATAAATAATAGTTACACCACAAAAAAATGTTAAAACAAACCGTTTATGTACACCTATAAAAATTGATGTATGCATATGCACACATGTAAGTACATATGTATGTACTTTTTAAATCCCATCTAAAACATAAGTACTACATATTTAAATAAATTTATACATTTATTAAAGTAAAAACTAAAATAACTACTAGTAATGTTACATACATTTTTTTTCTCTCACTATGTCTCTCAAACAATTTTGTTAACATTGCAAAGATTACTACATATGACAAATAATCTAATAACAACAACAAATCAAAATGGTTGTTTATTTAAGCGTGGGGCGTGTATAAATGCATGCATGTGCGTATTTTTGTTTTCTATAACAAAATTGGAAATGTTTGTACCCTACAAGAAGAATGACGGTCATTTGACCAGTCAAATGACCAACATTAATGACGAAATTTCCATCATCGCGTAGAACAAAGTTTCTATCATTTTATTAAGGCCGATGTGAGAAAATGGCCGAAACTTTGTGTACATGTGATTTTGCGTTCTTTTCTAACTCATACAGTTTGGCCTCCAAAGAATATATAGCCGAACTGCTCACTTCTAGGCAGTGATGACAAAATTGTATCACTACTGACTGAAGTTTACTTGTTAGTGCTGATACAAAACTACTCACAGGTGACCAGTAAAGGCTGATAAAATATTGGTCATTGCTGACTGCAAATAAAACACAAAGTATTTGATTACAATATTAAAATGCTTACATATATTTGTGTAAAAGAAATTATATAAATAAATGAAAATAAAAGCATCCAAAAATAGGTCATAGCATCTGTTCGAATCCTGAATTCCGGCATTTGTTCAAATTTCCGCTTTTTACATAAGGAATTAAATGTGCCTAAAAGAAGACTTCTGTATAACCAAATATAAAACTTCATATCATAAAAACTATACTTATCTTTTCAAAATTTGTATTTAATGTTTTATAATTTATTTAAAGTGAATAACACTTTTATATATAATTAATTTTCTCTTTAAAGTTCTTATTTTATTTTATATTATTCTTCACACTTCTGTCAACAAAATTAAAGCGTCAACATATTTGCAAAATGCAACCCTTCGTCAACGATGATGGAAATTTCATCAAGAATGACTGTCATATGTTCTGTAAGTTATAAATGAATTAGTAAATGGTTTTGTATGTATTAGTTTCGGTCATTCGTTTCTTGTAGGGTAATTTATGACAATAATATGTTTACATTCATATTTTTTGTTAAAAGAAAGGATAACAAGAGTAAATATTTTATCTATAGTAAAGAATACAAAATTAATTCGTTTACATGCACGAATCTAAATAGTGTTGCGTTATGCTAACACAAAAAAAATTTAGGCATTCTGCGACTGTTAACAAATATTTATTTTATCATGTATCTGTTATTATTGTATTTAATTTTATTAATGTTTTATGTTTATCTTAATTTGTGCCTCCCAATTAAAAATAAATGAATTAATTTTCTATTTCTATATTTATTGGAACAAAATCATAAAGTTGATGTGTTTATTGGATTTATTTTATTCTATAGAGCATTTGTCAAATAACAGCTAAATCAACATGTGCTTAAATTTTTTAAATAATACCCTGTTCATTTACACATCAACTGCCTAATATTCGGTTAATTGAGAAGATAATTTTAAGTGTATACATAGTTAATTGAGCCAATGCCAATTATGCCTTAACCTTAGCTAATTAATTTACCAAAAAAAAAAATAGATAAATTCTTCATACTACAAAGTAAAGAAGCAATCCTATTGTATATAAATAAACATTTTATTCAATATTTGAACAATTATCCACTAATTGCTCAATTATTAGTTGAAATTTTGTATTGTAAATTAAGCTTAATTAGCACGCTAATTGCGATAATCTCAATTAAGGTGTCTATATGAATACAGTGTAAGCCTATTTATACATTTTGGTAATTGATTTTAGGTATAAATTGAGAGGTCCTGTTTTATTAAAAATTAAAAATTATTGTCCCCAGCTAAAGATAATAATATCAATTAACAATTTGTAAAATTAATTTGAATCACATTAACCCAATAAAATACTTGAGAATTATAAAAGATATCGTATAATAACAATGAATAATTTCTGCAAATAAAACTAATTTATTGCATGTGAATCGTAAAACTTAATGTTTCCTTTTCTTAGTAATGTTTAGTAATGCACTATTGTTATTGTAGCTCATAATCTGTTTGAGCTAAAAATAAACCAAATATAAAAAATAACTAACGCATAGAATAATTGAAAAATATTTATTCTATTTGATTACTGTCATTTTAAATGTTATTGGCACCACATAATTTTCAATAAATATTTTATTGCTTTCCTCCCACAGCAGCACTTTGCATACAAACACAAATTAGCATTAGTAATAAATTATCAAACACACTTATAATTTTCTAAATATACACTTTAACACACTCTATGGGTTGTTTTTATTATTTTATTTAATATGACCAAAATGAATGATGGAATTACATGTTATTTATTCTTTAACAGGTATGACACGAACAACATTTATTTTGAGAGCCTTGCAGTTCTGAAAATTGCAACTGAGACAACTTTAGTATGTGCAAATTATAAAGTTTTTATTCGAACATAATTTTGTAGCAGCTTATAACTTTAGGTTAGGTAGACAGACCGCTGTTAGAAGAGGAAAGAGTCCATTTAATTTGGTCCCTTGGTGGTAGCCTGGAAGGTGAAAATAGAAAAGAAAAGAGAGGGGTCAGGTACCAAAGCCTGCTTCTTACAAAGGAGACAAGTGCATCTAAGCTCATCGTAGATAGTTTAGATGAGTCACTGAAGATCCTTCCATGTAGAAATTTAACACGGAGGTCTGCCAGTGCTCGACAAGTAGCAAGAAAATGCAAAACAGTCTTCTCCTCTTCTTCGTGGTGACAACTTCTACAGAAGTTGTTGGAAGGTAATCCCAATCATTTAGTGTGGTTGGTAAAGGTGCAGTGCACGATAAGATTTAATAATACCCTCATTCTTGCCAAGTCCAGACGTGGCCATAAGCTTGTGACTTTATTCCAGCATTAACTCAGTTTACAAAAGTGTTGAAGATAAAAAATGCTACATTTTCAACTGAGCTCAAATGAAGAAATTTAAAAGAGTTATTAAGTTTGATATAATGCAAAATAAGTGCATCTCAGATGTTTAACTCAGATGAGATCTTAAGTAAAAATAGAATTAACAAATTTTTAAGCTGCAAACTACAATTAACGTTTCAGAATTGTGAGGTAGTGAGCGCTAAAAAAAAAAACATTACTTAAGGCCATCATGCAATATTATTTTTCATTCATAATAAAAAAATATAAAAAATTTAATTAAAATAAAAGAAATGAAATGTACAAATTTTCCAATTAAATTTCCAATCATAAACTAACGAAAATAACACTCTGCTCACTTTTAGTTAATGAATTAAATTTCTGCTTTAGAAAGTATTTTTAGCACTTCGGGGATTTTCTTTGTTGCATTTAACTTCTTCTAATACTTTCCAGATGCTTCTATAATCTTATATGAACCTCAAAACTAGTGTCATTTAATATCACTCTACGATACGCCCGAATTTTACTCGATATTTTGACTACAATTTTATAAACAGTTTTGTTTTTATACATACAGTCAATCGTAAGGCAGCTCTCGCAATTATTTCCTAAATGCGGTCAAGCTAGTTTTGTTTGTTTGGCCTTCGACAGTCTTGCATCTTACTCGACCTGGTTGATTGAATCTGTCTCAATTAACTGTATCGTAAGCGGTTATTTTGAGGAATTTCGTTGTCAACTACGTAGCTGACACTTCCCATGTGAAGGCAGATGTCGTGTACAGTCAGTCACAGGAACCAAACAAATATGCTATTAATGTCAACTTGGGCATAAGGTCTCAGTTACTAGGCCATATTGTGCATATATACTTTGTAACGTATAACTAAATTAATAATATACATAGCTAGGGTTGGCTATTTCGTGTTTATTGTTTTCTTAATTCTCATTTCTTACCTCTTAGTGTATAGAAATGTATATTCTGAATCAGCATTGATAAAAAAATCAAATGTCAGTCAATCTGTAGTAAGTTGAAATACCGTTTCTGAGAAAATCACATGGCTTAGAAACAGAACAGCGTCCGGACAGGCTGCTATTAAAATTCAGCAAAATCGGTTTCCAGCCAGCTGAGCTATGGCCACAAACCAAAGGAAACTCGGACAAAACAAGCATCTTGTATTTAAATCTAGAAATTCCACTTGTTCGTCTTTTGGGGACATCGATCCACATGTAACCAAAATCGAGATATTCGACTTGTGGATGAATCAAACTGTTTTAGTGCCATAGTAGTAACAAAAAATTTTTTAGACATCGATTCTCATATTGCCAATATATAGCGAAACCCGATTTTTTAAGAAGCTGGACCTGAAAGCAATCTAATACAACGTGCCAAATATAATAGAATTGGCCTATGCAAAGATACAAAAAGGGATTTTGGAATCGGGGTATAGCAAAACCCGGTTTCGTAACAAGTTGGTTAGGAAATATAAATATTGTAATGGTATTTAGTCATAAAAATATCAGTCCATGTATAACTGTGATATAGCGAAACCCGATTTTTGCAATGTATTTCTTTATATATTGACATAACTATTGAGAAGATTATTCAAATTCGGCTTTTAGTTATTATTATTGTACTTATTTTGAAAGTACTCAATCAATTTAATTTAGTTTCCTAGCCTGCCACGCTACGTTTTATATGTATTTTATTATTATTAATCATCCTCCAGCTCCTCAATGTCCTTCTTCTCTTCTTTGTCCTTCGTTTTAAAAGAACAAAAAACATCATGAAAAAATGAAAATAAGAGAATAAAACGTTCCTCAAAATATCTTTTGCGAAATTCCTTGAAATGAATACACCAAAACGAAAAATTCAACCAGAAAGTCAGAAATGCGCCACAACAAAAGAAACCTAGTCGCCTTCTAAAAACAACCGCTAACGAGCAAATTAATTAATTAATGCAAATGAGGCTCTAAGCTGCGAAGACCAAACAGCTAAAACAACCCGGCTACACTTAAGAAATAATTAAGATAACGGGAGAGCTATTCTTCGGTCCAAAAATACTTTACAACGGGCCAGAACTCTTTATGTTTCCTTCACTAATAAACGAAAACTGTTCCTGCCTTATAAAATTTTTCAGAAAGAAATGAACGTTTTGCTAACTTGATTGCTTACACATACCGCACATATTTATAAAACTTATTGTATTATTAAGCCTTATTTGGTAAATTTCTATGGAATATGTGTCAAATAAGAGTTTAACGAATATAAAATTATATGAAAGTATAACGGTTGTATTCATAAAAAATATTTTATGTTTATTAAACACTTATTAAAGAGATATTGCATATAAATTTGTCAAATAAAATCTTAATTAACATACAATATCTTTTATGAATACAAACATAACTACATTATGACATTTTTTTAAAGCACAATAACAATGTGTGTATTAATGTGTATTTGATATCTAAAGGGTGTTTTTATAGAGGTATAGAACTTTAAGTTGCAATAAAACAACGATGGATTATTCGATCGACATGAATTTTATTTATCGGAAAATAATCTTGTGGCATTACATTTTAAATATGATTTCTGGCATATGACCGCCACGGCTGGCGCGGACGTCCAATTTTCGATGACTGTCAAACATTTGTGGCCGTATATCGGCAATAAAATGGCAAATGTTGTCTTCCGAGTGGTCAAGCGTTTGTGGCTTATCCGCATAGACCAATGACTTTACAGAGTCTTACAGAAAGTAGTCTAGCGGTGTTAAATTACAAGATCTTGAGGCCAATTCACAAGTACAAAACGTGAAATTAGGCGGTCACCAAACGTGTATTTCAATAAATAAAATTGCACTATTTGCAAGCGTTGTTCAGGCATGAGACTATTCATGATGAATTGCCAAGCCAAACTGAGAATAAAACACTTGACAGCTTTTAAATCAGTCGCCATCTTGAAAAGTAATGCCAACTTAAACTTCTATACTTCTACACAAAAAACAAGCATTATATTAAAAAAATTTTGTATGGAAAATTTTAATTAAAATACAAATTATATTTTTAAATATTTTAAAATTATCATGACATGTTTGACACGATTTGAAGCTCCCAATTACATTGACACATATATCATAAAATTCCTTTTATCTTAATTACCTTTATAGTAAATGATTTATAAATAATAGTTACAATATTCAAGCAAAAGGGAAATTCAGTATTAATTTCAAATGGTTATGGATTTTGATAAATAAATCAAATATCGTGCAAACGTATATAAATTTTTAATTTCCCTTTATTAAAAAAAGGAAGGTGACTTTCGTTCGCTGACAAACACTTGATGCTTTAGTAAAAAGCACATGTTGAAAACCAACCCACATTGCATGTCGCCCCAACTAAATAATGCATAAAAAAGATTAAAATTAAACGTTTAATTTAAAAATAATTCCTTAATACAAAAAGGGAAAAACACAACAAAAAGATATTAAATAAATTAAGAGCACTCACGGGCAAAATTTTAAAAATATTGTAAACACACCTTTGGTGAACGAACAAGTGAGTAGTAGTAGCAGTATGTGTTTCTTTTCCGCTTTGGCTTCAAAAGATGCTGCTTCTGCCGCTTTTTATTTGTCTCATATATATATATACACACACACACACACACAGAGGCCCGCAAGCAAACATACACACACGCATGCACTTGTATTTGCTCAGAGTCACATTCACAGCAATTGGATTTGTTAAACAGTGGACTGGCTGCTGCTGTAAATTGTAGGAGTGCTGTTAGTTTAGCTTTTAGACGAACATTTTTATAAGCATGACTGACTATGTTTGCATATGTTTGTGTGTATCAGTTGTCGGCTCTCACTTCCTTTCGGGGTTATATTTCCGTTATACATGTATGCATATGTGTGTGCATACGCCTAAATTGCTGCTATACTTTTGTGTAGTTTTCCTAGCTTATGGTGCTTATATTTGTTGTCTAATGTCTTTTTTTTTGTCTTCTGTTGCTTGATTTTATTTTTTTATTATTACTATTTATGATTGCTGTTGTGTACACATATTTTATTTTTATTTATTTTTAATTCTTTATTTTGCCTTTATGATGGTTCTTTCCAATTTTTCTTTTCCAAAGATCTACAGCTTGTTATGTATGTAATTTTATTAATTTATCTTATCAAGACTTGATTTAAATTCATTTATTTGTTTTATTTCAATTTGGTGTTAACATTCAATTTCCTTAAATGTAGCAAGTATACATAGATAAATGATTAATTTAAGCGTTGGTTAGACATTTCATTTTGTTACACTTTAATTATTTTTTTACACCTTTAATTATGTTTTAAGGAATGTGTTACATATCCTGTTTTTATAAACTTAAAAAGGGATTATGCGAGCAAACTCATATACTTACATACGTAAATGTATACATAAGATTATTGTTATTATTTTTTATTTAATATTTTTCAATTTGGTTTTATAACAAAATATTTTCTTTAAAGCTGCCATTTGGTTTATTTTGTTTCTTTATTTTTTTTTTTTTTTTTAAGTGTTAACACATTTATTTTAAAGCTATCATATTTTGTCAAATAATTTGACTGCCTCTTGTTGGCCTTTTAATTAAACTGTGTTAATATCTTCTTTCTTCACGTTTTTCTGCTGCTAAGCAAACACTTCAAAATCTGCGCACGTTTTGTGTATCTTTTCCTTTATTGTAAAATATTATCCTGGATGTCTACGACTTGTATCATTTGTTTTACAGTAACAAAATAAAGTACTTGCATACAATATTCTTATACTTTCTTTGATAAATTCTGAAATCGTTTGTTTTATTCTTCTACTATTTTTGCTACTCTTCTATTTAAACCAAATTAAAAGTGATGCCAATTTAGGTTTTAAAACAGCTCAGCATAGGTTTTAAGCAAAATATATTTAAATTTAGAAAACTGTTTTATTGTTATATATTTCTCAGCAAAGTAATTGAAAGTTTTTATTATTAATAAGAAAAAAATTTTATAGCAGAGCAAACAATATCATGCAAATGCATGTTTTTACTTGTTAACTTAAACTAAATTATAATCAAATTATTAAGTTTTTTTTAGCTTGTTGAACAATAAATAGCGTATCCAGTACATACTACATTTCTATATGCAAATTATATAAAATATTGCAACTAAATCACTTTGCACAAGAAATGAAATTTAAGAAAACTAACAGCATTTTTATCTCAGTAATTTTAAGCCAAACTTAAGTTACTTCATAGTACATAATAAAAACGATCAGCTTAAACTTCACTACTGAATAAAGAAAATATATAAATAGTTTATTTTTTGTATGGAAAAAACGTAAAAGATATTTTTTAGATTTCTGTAGAAGAATTATCAATAATTTCCTCCTCTTGCAAAAGTCGATAACGTTGTGAGATGTGGTCGATGTGAAAAAAGTACGCTCAAATACTGGTTTAAAAAACAGTTACTTATATTCATAAATTATTGCTATATTTTATATACAAAATAATTGCTAAACCCTTTTAAAAGCCATAAATCACAGTTAAAATCATTAAATTGAAACATTTTTAAAGCCCAATGTTGCAGCGAAACAACAAATCAAAACATATCATTGTCTTCATTTTTCATAAAAATAGCTTTACCCCATTTTGCTTTTTTACATGTTATTTTTTCTTTATTGTATACAAATGTCTTCAATTTTGTTTATTTATTTAATTAATTGATTTCATTTAGTTCCTTTTAACTATTTTTTTTAATTATTCTGTTTCAAAATATAACATTGACTTTTCTTGAAAAATAAAATTAGCATCACTGTTATTAAGTTTGTTTTACTCACTCAAACATTTACTCTTATACCTAACTGTAGTTTGCTCTCTTTCTCTTGCCTTGCCTTAACTTGGCTTTCAAATACATACATATCTGTACATTTTTTTTTTATATAAATTACAAAACAATAAAAATGCCACAACAAATTGCAACACTAACTGTTTGTTTAAATTTTATTTAATCATTTGCTATTAAATGACTGCAAATTTTCACTTTATAAAATTTGCACTTAAATTATGTTTCTGTATTAAATATATTACGAATTTATATCATTACTTTTCGCACAATTTTGTATTTAAGCAGATGAACCACGTTATTGTAAACATCCATTAACGCTCACGTTATATACACAACTAAATTGAAATGTTAAGGACTTTATTTTCATAAGCTCTATGCTCGCAGAAGCTTCGTTAGAAAAGTTTAACCTAGAGTGGTTCATTAGGAAATTTTGTTATTACAGTGATTTGTTCTCAACCGAATAATTCAATAAAAGTTTTAAACGTCATTTTGAAAGCTAGAAAAATGTATAATCGAAAATTAATTAAATAATTCATTGAATCAATGAATTTGTCATTACATTATCAAACAAATATCAACGAAATTTTGATTTAGAACTATGAACAAAAATTCTGTCAGTGCATACTTCAAGTGAAGCTTTAGGTGTATATTCATAAAAACTAAAATGTATTTGAAATCGATTTTAGTAAAATTTTGTATGAAATATTTCAGACCTTTGCCATTTTCGAAGTAAACATTTTAATCGGAATATAGATTAATATAGTGCAGTATTATTATATATACATATGTATATACATATATACATACTTTAAATTGGAGTAGTGAAAGTAGACGGGCTTTAATCAAGTTACCAACCCTGGAAAGCCGTCGCACTATGTTAAATGTCTCTTTTATGTTAAGTCTTATTAATGGTAGTATTTGTTGTAAATTTCTGTTGGATAATATTCAGTTTAATGTACCATGTCGTAATACACGAAATTACAAGCCCCATATATTTTAAAACTTGTAGAACAAATTATACTTTAGCTGATCCGTTAACACGTTTATGTAATTTTAATAACCTTTACGATTTTATTGATTATTCATTAAATGTTCACGTAATTAAAAAAAAAAGAATTATTATGTATTTAAACACCTTAATTTAAATTAAGCTTAGGTTTTTATTATAATAGCCTGTAAGGATTTTATCCATTGGCTCAGTTAAATAAATAAATATATATATAAGTATATAATTTTGCTTTCTTCACTCGTTTCAATCTTATACTTTTATGATTGATATTAGATTTTAAACAAAGAAAAAAAGAAAAAGCACCCGATTCGAACCCAGGATGGCATGTTAAGTGGCTTGAGTGGCTTGAATCGGGTGCTGATGAGTATCGTAGCGGATATGAAACGGCCAGCTGTACTCCAGCTAATGTTGTATTTCTTTGTTTAAAATCTAATATCAGTCATAACAGAAAAAATTTATATAGAAGTGAACTTGAGCCTGAATAGAAAGTAGAATTAAATACATAAGAATTATGTGAAAAAGTTCAAAATAATAATAAAATAATTATATAATTATATTTTTTTATTTTTGAGGGCTTCACTAAAATTAAGTTTTCCGGGCCTTCGCAGTAGGATAACGTACTTTGGTACAGAAAACGGGCCAACACTCCACCCCTCTCCCACAAATTACTGTGTTAATACATATGCCTTCTGTTTTAGAATTGCTTAAAAATTTAAAACAAATATATAAAAATAAAATCTTTTAGAAGATATACAAATAAATATCGAAACATTGAAATTTATTCCTTTTTATGAATCCATACTGAAAGTCAAACGGAACCTTATTGATGAGACTACACCGTCAGTCCGTGTGTCCGTCTGTCCGTCCATCACAGGCTTCATTTTCCGAAGCGGCAAGAGCTAGAAAGCTGAAAAACTACTGAGTGCCCCCCACACAACAGGTGACTCATTTTATTAAAAATAATCTGTAACTTTTGAACTATAAAAGCTACAGAACTCAAATTTGCACAGGATGTTGTTGTATCAAGCCGCTACAACAATAAATGATAAAAGTAGCAACAACATAAAAACTACGGGGTGCCTCCATACAACAGGTGACTCATATTAAGAAAGTTTAGCTGTAACTTTTGAACTATAAGTGCTAGAGAGCTGAAATTTGCACATGATGTTGTTGTGGCGGCTGATACTCAAAACAATAACAACATAAAAACTATGGGGTGCCCTCATACAACAGATGCCCATTTTAAGAAAAATAGCTGTTACTTTTGAATCAGAAGAGCTGAAGATGAAATTTCCACAAGATATTGTTATACCGGTACTTAAAACTACAATGATTGTAAAATTACAGTGCCCCTATATTAAAACAAAATTAAGAGCTAATTGTAAGAGCTAGAGAGCTGAAATGTTCAGAGGATGTTGTTGTGGCAGCGCTGTACAACAACAAATACTATAAGCTACAATGTGAATTTTCTATATACACTTTGTATGTAAATACGAAACCTATTATGTACGAGCCTGCCTCGTACTTGGCTCAATTTATTTTATTTTAATAAAAATTATATACGATCAAGTTTGAGTTTATTAATATATTTTGAGCGTAAGCTGTTACAGCTTAAAACAAAATTATTAATAGTAGGCATGCCTACACTCATACGTATGCACGAAAATTCCTCACAGATATTTCATTAATTCATATAATATTCATTGATGAATTTTTCCGCTTTCTTTTTTAATTCAACAAACAAATCCACCCTTCTACCTGAGAATTCAACAATGATTTCAAATCAATTAAATCTATGTATACCCTTAAATAAACAAACGAGCATGCATGCGTATGCTTGTAGGATTGTGAGTATCTATGTGCATACATACATATTTACCAGTTTATTCTCTTTGATTGTAATTTAACATGTATTTTTGCCACTTGTTAGCCATTTTTACTGTTATTTTAATATTGAGGCATTTAACGCTCACAAGAGCTTCAGAGCCAACAACTACAGGAGCAACAGCAAC
>BGZK01004585.1:0-12664 GCA_005406025.1 Eumeta japonica | reverse complement strand
AGTAACAACAGCATGAGGAAGTATCGGTAAGAAATAAGGATAGTTTTGCTTAGCATTCAAATCGCTTAAATGCAAATGTGTGAGTGCCAGAGTATTTGAAAGTAAATAGTTCAATAAAAACTGTTAGAATGTAAGAAGTTAAATAAATAAAGTTATATCTGTTGGGTTGGCATAGCAAAGTAATAGTTACATGCTTATTGGTTTAGAAGTTACGTAGACAGAAATACAAATATAATGAACGAAAAAAGACAACTTTTTGATATTATAAATACAGTGATGGGCAACAAAGTAGTGCAGAATTATTAGATTAATAAATGAACGTATATTCGGATATCAAGGGACCTAATTTCCTTAAACATTAAGTACTCATATCATTAACCACCGTTACTCGCGAATAGGATAACTTACAATACAACATGTAACTAAAACAAAAGTGAGGTTATTCCATATGTGACGCAGTGAAATATTCTTGATCAGTGATAAAATTCAAGATGACCTGAGTGAGCATTACCGGTCATTCATCCATCAACATGTCTGTGATAAACTGCCTACAGTCCAAACCATAAGAGCCAGACCTTTAAAATTCGGTACAGATACATGTTATTAAATGGTACAGGTTGAGTTGGTAGATAAGCGATATCCTACTAGGGGGAATAAAGTTTCCCTAAAAGAACTATAACAAATTGTAACGATTAGCATATATATTAAAGTATTTTTGTAATAAAACATTTCTCTGCCGAATTAGATTAAGTGTCTAGAATTTGAAGCTAAAGCTACTGAGATATAAATAAAACCGATTTCTCAAGAAATTGGACCTGTAAGGGAACCAACAACACATTTTTGTAGTAATTAAATTTGGTTATTAAAAAATGTGGAAATTTTGGGCATCGGTCCATATATAACTGAGAGTTATGGCGAAAACCGATTTCTCAAGACACGGGACTTGTAAGTGAATTAAAGTATTTTTTTTTTAATCTAAACGAGAAGAGTTAATAATAATAAAAAAATCAAGCTAATTAAGGCGAGAAGAGCATGATTTTATATTTAGACGTGGCGGCATAAGAAAGATTCAACTAAATAATCGGAGGGCAAGTTTCTGCTCAGTATAACATAACACTCGTTTTGCTATTTTAGCAGACTCTGCTACAAAAAGCAAACTCATAACATAGCGGTTTAATTCTCTTATTTTACAAATAAAACTCAACAGGAGATTGGGTTAGGTTAGTAGTAGGGATATGCTTCTAAGCCAGAGCAGGCTTGTTGTGTGCGCTTCTTGGATTTAACCATAAAAATTTTACCCATAAATCTACAGCAACTCCATGACGCTCACACAGTTCAATGATTTTCTGCAGCATATATTTTTCACAGTTGGTCTATGACTCATAAGGTATTATTTTCAAGATATCGGAACCATATTTGTGAGATAGCGGGGCAATGGCACAAATAGTATTCCAATAACTCATTCTTTACTAACCGCCGTTTTTCACCCGCAAAATTGTGTTATAGCCCAGCGTATGAAAAAAAACAGTTTCGTGGTGCTTTCTATATAAGCACAAAGTCCCGTTTTACCGTTTCAGCAATAGCTTAATATATTTAATTTAGCATGTAATTAATGCCAGCCCACATTAAGTAATCCTGAAAGAAGTTTCGCCAAAATAAAACCGACATATTGGATTGTAAGAAGAAATTTAAGAGTTTAACTCTGAATCTGAGAACATTTTAAAAGTAAAAAAATTAAGAAAGCTACATTCGGCTGGGCCGAATCTTAAATACCCTTCAAAACTAACGTGTTTTCGGTACCAAAAGTGTTCTTGAAAATCGGTTTTCTTCTATCTCGGCTATAAATGCACCAATGTTAAAAATTTTTTATAAAATAATCTATATTTTACTACTATAGGTCCATTTTGAACCAATAAGTTTAATTTCTTGAGATGCCCAAAAATTTGTTCTTTACCTTCACACATCTATTCTTGTCTATTTCTGGTATTTTTCAGTACCGAAAAGTGTTCAGGCTTACCAAAACTCCAATTTCTTTTGAAATCGGCTATCGCTATATCCCATATATATAGACCGATGTTCAAAAAAATTTTTTGTTTTCAGATATCTATTTTTACATCTACATGGTCATTTTGGTTGTTAGAACGTGTGTGAGTTCACCTAAACGTTCAATTTCTTGAGATATCGGTTTTCGATATGTCTCGGCTATATATGATCGATGTCCAAAAATTTAAGTTTTAGTTTAAATTAGCTGTTGTTTTACTATTATATGTTTTTTGGCACAAAAACGTTTTGACTTACTAAACCGCCGACTTCTTGAGAAATCGGTTTTAGCTATATCCCGGTTATATATGGACCGATGACCGAGAAAAATTATTTTTTGCTTCAAATATCTATTTTTTACGACTACATGCCCATTTTTGTGTAGGAAAGTGTTCAGGTTTACCAAAAAGTTCAATTTCTTGAGATATCGGTTTTCGCTATATATCGGCTATATATGGACCGATGTCCAAAAAATTTTTACTTAGAAGCGGCGGTAGTTCACTACGATATGTGTTTCTTAGCACAGAAAGGCGTTTTAGTTCATGAAACCCCCGATTCTTTCAGAAATCGGTTTTCGCTATATCTCGGCTATATGTGGACCGATGTCGAAAAAAGGTTTTTTTCATCACTAATGACTAAGTCAAATCTGAATATTTACTTTAAATTAAAAAATTTCGGATATATCTCAGCTATTCGTGAACCGATTTTGCTGAATTTAAATAGCGATTCCTCGTGGACAATAAGCAACATATTAGTGAAAGAACGAAGTTTCTAAGTCAAATAGTTTTCGGAAGAAATTGATTTTAACAACTCACAGACGGACAGACGGACATCGCTCAAATAACTTTCTATTAACGCTGATCAAGAATATATATACTTTATAGGGTCGGAAATGAATATTGGAAAAATTACAAACGGAATCACAAACTTATATATATCCTTACACAGTATGTGAAGGGTATAAAACGCTGATCTCTTGATGGATAAACACATGCCTGTTTGCTTTCTATGATTGCCAGATCGCATACGCCAAAAAGCTTGACAATTAAAAGCAAAAGCTTAATTCTCTTGACATAAAAAGAAGCATGAATTTTTTAATATTTCTATGTATAGTACAGTCAGTGATGTCAAGTAGAGAGATTTTTTCCTTTTTCTTTCTCTTTCTCTTTCATAAATTTTACATGCAGGGGAAAAGAAAATTTTCTTGTTTTGTCAATATTTAATAATTTTTTTTAAAACAGAGTTTTACTTTGTAACATCTTAAAATATATATTTTCCAGTTGTAAAAATACATAAACTTTTCTTTAAGAGCAGCATTAGAAATTCTAAAATCTGGTAATACCTCTCTAGTATGTTTAACGAGGCAAATTTAGTATAAATTGTACTTTTACCTACAACAATCAAAAAATGACGAAACCAATCTTTCAAATGAAGTACAAGGATATGACATATTGGCTAAAAGCGCCACCTTATAAATTTCATTATATTTATAAGTCTTTTATTTTTTGTTATTTTTAAGATATTTTTATGCTATACTAATCGCACTTTTTATATTATTCTTGCATTATCTTTAAAGATACCAGAGAGTATATGCCTGAGTTGAAAATACGCAATTAAAATTAATGCTTGTTTTTGATAAACGGAAAAAAAGTTTAATAGGCAAAAGTGCAGAGGAAAAATTGCGTGCACGGAAAAAGGGATTACTTTCCATAAGCATAGATTTCTGTAGAATAATCTGGCCTCCCTGGTTCCAGCATGTATAAGCATGCACATGCTTGTCTGCTGTCACCAGTGCATTCAAAACTAAAGTTTATATTATTTTATTTCATAATAGTATTTGATGTGTTGTTATTTCAAATAGAAATCTATGACCCTAAAATGCTTACTAAAATGCTAAACATTTTCACTCTGCTGCTATTGAACCACAACAATAATGTTGTAGTAAATGCTGTTGAAACTAAAATACATTGTTGTTAACCTTACAGCTAAATAGAGTTATTCCAGACAATAATCATATTGTGTTTTTCTTCTTTTTACTTTTTTGTCATAAAATGGAATGTGTTGAAATGCTTGTGTTTTTAGTGACTCGGCCATAAATGCCAAAGAAATCAAAGTTTAAATGCCACTGAGTTTGAAAATCGTTGCTAAAGTGTGTATGTGTGTGTTTTGAAATAGTTTCTTAATATGTGAGCTCATGCTTTTAGACACTTTCCAAGCAATGTTCAATTCATTGAACCAATAAAACACATACTCATAACTACATATGTCTATAACATAATAGTAACAACCACAGCCATAATAAAAGAAACTTAGGGAACATTTTTGCCAAACCACTAGCCAGGGAATATAATCATATGACATCTATATTATGGACGACAAGTTGTGTTAGAGAAAAACTTTATTTACATTTGCTTACACATGTTAAGTGACTTAACAAATATTGTTTGTAGGTAGTAGGTACTGAAAGACACATAATTGATAGCACCAAAATTAAAATGAAAAAAAAATACATTTTGCTTGTGGCAGTAATATTTTTGTCCCTTAGGTATGTAGGAGGGTTTTATTAAGGTTATAAGGATAATTTTTAATGATAAAGGGCGCAGTTAAAACTTTCTAAATTGCCTTTATTAATATGTATAGAAATTCCTATGGGTAACAAGGCTGCTATGAAAGTATTATTGTGAAATATTTGAATGATATAAAGCGTAATTAGGTGAATAGGAGACGATAAGCTGTTGGTCATGTAAAACTTGTATTGAAAGAAAATCATTTTACTTAAATACTAATTAATACCAGCAAAACTAGTACTTACCGGGAAGCAAGGAGAAGCAATAACGGAATCACTTGCAGTAGCGCTTTTATAATGCATGATTTTTGCTCAGGATGAGCCACCTAGAAAGATTACATTATGTTGTCATGTAATGCTTTATTTAATGCATTTATACATGCCAATAAATATACCATATTTTTAGTCTCTGCCTTGCTATAATGTAAAAGTTTAAATAGGTGAATAAATATTAAAGATATTCCTCTTTATTGCCTATATGTAAGCCCAAGCTTATTTTAGTGCACTTTGCAGCTCTTTAGAATCATTTGTTCTTACAAAAGCAATGTATTGCTTCAATACCTTTAGTGCTCATATGTCTGAATTGGATAGATAAATAGTTGTAAAATGCTGTCTTAATTCAAAGAGAATTTAAGCCTTAATAAGCTGGGAGCTGAGTTCGTATCCCAAAAACTGCTCATGTCTAGAGCAGCAGCTACAAATAAGTGGCTAAAAATATCTAGTCTTACCCCAGCTAAATCATCTGCATATACTTTTTAAGATGTGACTAAGCAGTCAAAACTACTTATTTCATTTTATTTGCATCATAATTTCTTTCTCTGTATGTACTCTCTATTCGCTATAATGACTTTAAGATTCAAATTAATTACAATGGCATAATATGTGATCTCTGTAGATAACAAAATTCATTAATATTTTTTATCTGTTCTATCAATATCACATCAATCCAGCATTACAAAAACTTCACAGGTCATAACTGTAAATAATATGGAAAAAAATGCCTAAATAATTATGACATCATAAATTATACATCTGACTCTGGCCGCACACAAGCCCAATGCACAAATAATTTGTCTGATAATTCTACAGTCATTAGTCACTTAAATTTTTTCTCAGTTTTATTTTATTTTTCTTTGTTTTTTTTTTTTGGCGAAATGTTACATTTGTTTTTGACAAACATTAATCATATGACATGATGACAGCTGTCAACACGTAGCTGTCATGAAAAATGCACACAATCAACAAGAAGAAAAAAAAGAATTATTTTTCATTCTTCCAGCAAACAGTAAAAGCAAAAACAACAAGAAAAAGAAGCTAAGTACAATACAACAATGATGAAAATCACAAGAACGACTGATGTTAAGCCAAAGAGGGTTGTAACAAATGAACTCAACTTAATCTTAAGAAATATTTGAAAATATATCTACATAAAACATAAATAAGAGAACGAAAAACAAATTGCAGCAAAAGTAAAATAAAGTTAAGCGAGAAAGCGTGAAAATGTGTAACGAAAATAATGAAAACGTGCCGCAATGGCACAATGCAAGAAAATTGAAACAATCAATGTTTTAGTGAACCTTAAACAAAATAAATTGCAATTGTCATGCAGCATTTCGTTTTAAAAAGCTGTACACTAAATTATACAACATCATGATTTCCGTATCACTATATTATTTCTACTTAAAATAAAAATAATAAATCAAAGCTTAAGACGTTGTTCCAAAAATCCAAAATCCAAAAATCATCGTTTTTGGGAGGCTAATAGCTCCTAATTGAGGTGTCAACTAACGCATACACTGATAGAACAATGATGATCTAATTTTAGGAACAAAACTCTTGTTGGTAGATATTCACCCCTATTCTGCTTGACGACGGCAATACCATACGACACGGTTTTTTACGTTTTTACGCAGATTTGTATGCTCTATTGGCAATATTGCTAATTATTAATGAATGGCAACACAGCTGCTTATTCTGTATAATTAGTGTCGTGTTAAATGGTCTTAAATTGCCACTCATCTTGTCGTCATGTTTTGACGTGTTGTGTTGTGTTGTCTTTAATGTTAAAAAAAATATTTAAATTTAAAAGTGAAGGAAATTTTTATAGTAAAATATGAAAAAATTAAAATTACAAATCGAAAATATTTTAATAAGAAAAATCCATCCATTGCAAGAGGATTTCTCAGGGGTGTTATACCAACGGATTTTAAAGAAAGTTGGGAAAAATCTCAATTATTTTAAATTGCCTTGGCCCACCAATTACAACCAGCGAGTCTCAAATAAAATCTTTGATACGAAGGGCTGTCCCAGGTTCAAATCATTTCCAAAACTGAGTTGGTACGATCCTTGAACCAAAAACCGTAAAGCAGCAGCAAATTTTATGATGTTTGGAATAAATGTGGATCTAGTTCCTTTTTTAAATGAGGCTCTATTATTTCCAGTACATTTAGCCGAAAGTAATTTTCAAACCATAAAAAGCGAATAAATCAAAAATGACTTATTCGCTCTTAAGCAATTTTATGTGAAATTTATTATGAGGTCAAAAGATCTTTTATATATCTTTTAATACTTATTTCTCACTTAACAAGTTAAAAATGAATAAATTTTGTCGAAGCAATCTTCGTTCTGCTGTAAAGCTTTGTTTTTCAGTTTCATCACCGCTAGAATCAGATCCGAGAAGGAAAAACATTTTTTCGTTAATTTAATTACTGTTTCTTTCTTCTTAAATAATTACACAAATATTTTGCATGTAATAAACATCGAAAATCACAAACAAAATGGTTCCAACGCTAGAGATGTGTGTTGTATATCACTCGCATTATCGATAAAACGGCAATGTCATTAAACCTGTTAGAACATGCCCTTTTAGCATTGGTGTCATGTTAAACTGATGTTGTTATTGCCGTCGTGAAGCAGAATAAGGGTGATTACGTACATATCCTAAATTTTCAATTTTTAATTAAATTTAACGTTCTCGAATTCAAGCATTAATTTTTAAAATCAAAACACAATTTTGATTTTAAGCATGTATTCTTAAACTTAAGAACGTGATCTTAAACCTTAAGAACGCGTACTTATAATCAAACATTCTTACATTTTAAGAAAGTGATCGTGATTTAAGATTTTTTAAGAATGTTCTCTCAATTAAAATTAATTTAAGATTTATAACCTTAATGCGATCTTAAAAATTCAAGTTCTTTATT
Source organism: Eumeta japonica (assembly GCA_005406025.1). NCBI lineage: Eukaryota > Metazoa > Arthropoda > Insecta > Lepidoptera > Psychidae > Eumeta > Eumeta japonica. The sequence goes on along the minus strand of BGZK01004585.1, from coordinate 4,855 downwards.
TATAAATCAAGAATTTTCGCGCTTAACAGATTTTGGAATTAAGATATTTGATATCAATATCTTGATTTGGTCACGTTTTCTCTGAGTGTATAAACCTTCTAATATTAAATCCGAGGTTTAACTCAAATTCTTAAGCCTTTGATGAGGTACACTGTTAAGACGTATACCTATAACGGTTTACACCTTTCCCCGAGTATAGAAATAAAGGTTAAGCAAATTTCTGTCTTTTAATTGTTGGGAAAAAATCATTCCGTGAGTTTGCATAAAAACTCAAACACTGCACGCAAAGAAAACAAGTATGGTTGCGACCACAATGTATGCTCATGATAACCATATGTAAGGTTGTGGCAAACATGGTATATTTAGCTTAAAATACCATAAACATGCTTTTAATCATAAATGTAGAAATAATATGAAAAATTCTACTGCTAAAATCTTAATTCTAGATATCGATTAAGATAGAGTCTAGATATATACAGCTAAGAAACATTTATCGGGAAGTTGGACTTAAAAACAAAATAAATCCATTTTTGTTATCAAAAATTATAAGGCATAAAATAAGAAGTTTATTAAAATAAATAAAATTTTAAGCTTTTAGAAATAATATGGACGTTATTTTCGTAAAGGCAACATATCTTTGATTCTAAAAGGAAAAACTATATTTTATACTCTCAAACCAAAAAATGGAAGCTATATTCCCTTTGCCATTCCCTAACGCAGTAAAATATACGCCTCCGACCTCAATAAAATATATATCGCAGCCTAAATAATAAAGGTGCACAACAAAATATTCAGTATTTAAAGAAAATATTGTTCCATTAAGAAAATATGCAATATTGAAGAAGATTCTGTTATATATATTTTTTCAACTTTATATTATATTTGAGAAAATAAAACGCAATTTTGACTTGGTAAAAAAAAAAAATTATAAAAATTACGACGATCACGATTTTTTCATCAAAGAACGCACATTAATAAATAATGTTGTTGATTGAACTCACTTTTTACAATTAAAGAAGCACAATCCAAAATAATATGTCACAAAATTTATCACTTTTTTTTAATTAAGAGGCTGAATTCAAAAATAAAACTCTTATGTGTAACAAAAGTAATCAGGTGTTCTTGAGCACAGTAACGCAACTAAAAATAATTCTCTTTAGTTCATCAGAAGCAACACACTTAACATAAAAATAGACATAACTGTATTTTCCAGTGATGTGAAAGATATTTTCTAGCAGTTAGAGATGTGTACTCTAAATTAATTTATGGAAAAATTTAGTTTTGAAAAATTTTGAGACGTGATCCTTTTGTATTTAGGGTGCGATATGTATAGGCGGAAAAATTTCCTTAAGAAGAAAAAAAAAATCCTATAATCAATCTATATTTTATGTATGTGATAGGAAATGAAACATTTCTATGCCGACTGGTGTTTGGTGTCTAGAATATACAGCTAAAATCCCAAAAAAAATTTAATATCGGCCCATATAGCCGAGATATAGGTAAAACCTGTTTCTCAAAACTCGGTCCTATAGAAGAACTAAAACATTTTTGCTGAAAAATAGTGAGTAAAACAATAAAACTCAGCCATATGATACAAAATTGATAGATACAGCGAAAACCGATTTCATAAGAAATCGGACTGTAAAATGAACCAGAATATTTTTCGAGAAAGAAAGTAGAGTAGCTAAATTCTAGCACTTGAAATCAAATTTATAAGTGTTTGACATTAGAATGCGATTTGTCAAACAAACGAATCTTTTAGCGACCTAGAACATTTTTGTTACGGCTGTTGTTACTGTTATATCTCATGCTGGTTTCATCATATTTCAGTTCATATTATGCACGGACGTTGTCGGTTACGCATCTGCTGGCGAATACATTCGGATAGCTCGTTGCTACATTTCAGAGTCCCAACCCTTTAGCCAGATAGCAAAAACAAACCAAAACAACAAAATTATTTCTTAAGGGATACAAAAAATTATTTAAAAAGTTAAACTTATAAAAATATATTACATTGGTTCGTATAGAGCCGATATATAGCGAAAACCGATTTCTCAAGAAGTCGGACCTGAAAGCAAACCAGAACATTTTTAATGACAAAGAGTAAGTGCAGGAAAAAATCATTTCTGTTAAAATGTAATTTATGAAATGCTTTGACATTGGCCTGATATAGAAAACCGATTTCTCAAGAAGTCGCACCTGTAAGTGAACTAGAACATTTTATGAAAATAGTAAGAGAAGTGATTAACTCGGAATATTTAAAATTAAATTTATGAAATAATTTGACATTGGCCCCATATATCCAAAATGTAGCGAAAACCAATTTCTTAAGATATTGGACCTGCAAACAAACTAGACCTTCTTTTGGTGAAAAAGTAGATGTGTTAATAAATCTAGTCAGCTGGCAAATTTTATTTTATTTTTCTTTTGAGGTCTTAGTAGTTATAATATAACGTTGTTGTTGTTTATACTCTTCTGACCGTTTGCTCTAGGGTCTCAACTTTATTCTGTTTGCCCCACTTGGTAAATATTGATTTGACTTACCACTACTTATTTATATAATAATTTTATCTACACTTCAAACACACATAAAAATATATAAATTTACTATAACATACATATTAAATATTAAATATTATTTCTGACTGTTAGAATTGCTTACATTTAAAAAGCAGTAATGTGACAAAAGAAGGATTCGCTTCAAGTGATTGTCATTCTTGACAAAACAAATTTGCATATCAACAGATATACAAACATACATACACACATATGTACATACATATAGAGAAATGCCTTCATTTATGACAAACATCTTCTTATATAAGTGGATATGAGAACACTATTGTGTACTTGTACAAATATCTATGTATGTATAAAAAAATTCTTTTAAATGTGTCAAGTCAAATTTCAGTCACGCACTGTTGTCAGCTTTATGCCAGTATTTAAGTTATGATTATTGTTTTTGTATTGTTAAAGTTGTTGCTGCTTTATTGTCATTGTATTTCTTTATACTTGTATGTATTTAAAATAGATTAATGTCAAAATTTTGACAGATTTCATAGCATGGCACATTGTAATGTCAACATAACAATAATTAATTGTAAATGCTGCAATAATAATAAATGATCTTAGTGAGTCGTTGTTGTACAGACTACATTTGCGTATCTCTTCAAAGAGTTTTGCTTTACACAAACCTTTACTTTGTTATAAAAAAAAAATGAAATAAAAATGACAACTGTCAAATAAAATTAATATTAACATTTGTTTCAAAAATTATGAATAAACTGCAGCAGTCAAACACATCAAAAATACTTAGAGATTAAAGAAATAAATTGTGAATATTTTATATGTAATTAAGTGTTTAGGAAATTCATAAGATAATTTAGAGAAAATATGATTGATGGTTAAATTACAATTGTGATTAACTCTGTGGTTGCTCATGCTTATGTGCATGATAAATTTAAATACAGTTTATATCTTAACTTTGCGTTAGTAATATGAATTGTAATGCAAAGAAAATTTGCACTAAAATGTCAATCAAGATTTGAACGTCATTCAATTAGTGTTTCTGGCATCACAAACGATTTCAGATAATTTAGTAATGGATTATATATTAAAATGATTTATTATCTTAAAAAAAGAACAAATTAATTCAAACATTTTATTTTAAAATACAACCTAAAATTATGTTAATGAAGCAATAAATTTTGGTATGAGGTATCCTGTGGTTTTATTAAAATTCACAGAAAATTAAAACAAATATTCTTACTATTATAGAATAGAATTTACATCCTGAATTGAAATTGTAATAAATCAAAATTTTCTCAGATAGCATCCAAATGATATGATAACGTTCTCGAATTCAAGCATTAATTCATCAAAATTTTAATTTAAGCATACACAGTATCCAAATATGATATTTAATTTATTATTTTTAATTTTAATATATTTTCAATTATTTGAGCTTTTATATATATCATATATTTTTATTAATTTATCTGTCGTGTTCAATTTTATTTTAAGCGAAAGTCAGCTTGCGTTTAATTAATGAATTTCATTATAATTCCGATTATAGGCAACAATTTATTCACAATATTCTTCTGTTTTCAATTTTCTAAATATCAATTAACCCTAGAATCACCGTCGTGCCATTTTTGTACCATAGTTGTTATGTGTCTGATAACTCCCGTATTATTTTGATTAGATTTCTGAAAATTTTTTCTATTTTTGAGATGGTTAGAAGTTTTCCAGCTCTGGCTTTTTCTTGTCGCATATCGGTATATAAAACTATGTTTTGTGTATATCTGAGGTGTAGGGTATGTTCGTTTTGTAGAAACTATCATAGGCAACATTTTTGTAGAACATTTTATCCCCTCTTCAACCCTTTTTGTAGTGCGTTTATTACTATTTCTTGTTAAAAATGGTTTAGAATTTTAACAGCTTTTATTTCATTCATTATCTGCTCACGCGCATTATTAGTACAAAGTTTGAATCATGGAAGTCAAGTCATTTTCTAATAAACGTTGAAATATACGCAAAATAAAATTTTGCCATTGGCGAATAGTAATACCGGCATTTCTAGTGTTAAGTCTCACTATCTTTCAGAGTAGAGTAGCAGAATTTTATTCTAGTGAAAATTAACTTTCCAGGCCAGTCATGGCTCGAAAATATTTTTAATTGAACTGCATATCTACAAAATATTTCATTGTATTAACGAACTGGTGTAAACAATTTAAGCCGTTTCCAGTAGGTGCCATTCCAATCTGAGGGAATAGTTGTATAATTCTAACCTAGAATAACGTGAAATAACTAGCCACCTACGATTTTAGCTGTGATATGACTGTACCTTAAAGTT
>BGZK01004584.1:0-12669 GCA_005406025.1 Eumeta japonica | reverse complement strand
GTTAGTTACTTACAGGTGAAGTTACCGAAGGCGTGATAAAAGTGTGTATCGAACTTGTGCATGGAGTTTTGGACGGTCTCTTTCTCTCTTATCGAATCAGCGAAATGAAATTGAAACCTATCATTTGACTCAACCACCATTGAAAATAATTTTGGATTCAATTCAAAGTTATTTCAATATATTTTATTGGTACAGCTGGGTAATTCGGTTTATTAATGAGTAATGCATATAATTTAACGAATGAGATTAATCGATCCATTCTAGACAACCAAAATATTGGTTTGTTCAAAATTAATAATGGACATTCATTGGTATTCGAACTTTTGTTGATAGACCGATTTTTTTAAATAGAAAATTTAGAAATATTTAAGTCGCGTTTAATCATCAGGAGATATCAGATCAAAGAGCTAGAAAATCAACAGATTTTTATGTTTTCTTAATTTGAAACTTTATTTCATTTTTCTGAATGTACCAGACATTCTACAATTACGAATAATTTCAAGTCCGTTGGCTTGAAATTTCTGTAATAGGAAACCATTTAATATAGCCCTAAAGCAAACTTTGAAATAATTACTTTAAAGTCTTACATAAAATGAAATGTATTTTTAGTTTCTAATAATTGAAATGCTTGGTTTTAATGTTAATAAAATAAACAGGAATTCTTTTATAATTAGTTGCTGGAAAATTATTTTTCTATTTTTATTCGTAAACCCCGCTTATTTCTCAGTAAGGTAGACAAAGACCATTTTATTTATTAAAATACAATAGTGGTGCATTTCATGTACCGTATATTTTAAATTGTTATTATAGTATAATAACGCATATATTATAGTATTTTTGACATTAACATTATCTCCTATTACATTTTTAAATAATGTTTTTCAATAATAAACTTAGTATTATTATTGCCTGTACTTCAATTAAAGTAATATGGGAAATTCAAATTTTAATAAAAGGGTTGTGGTTACTTGAAGAAAGAATGCAACTCTGTCAAATTCTCATTTGCGACATTATTATTGAATGCAAAATATTTCAGAAAACCTAAAGAAATTAAAATCCAAGAAATGAGCCATTTCAACTTTATTGTTGTGCTAAATGAGCAACAACTCTACAAAGGCTATCTTAGTACTCTTGCCATATCTAATAATGTTCTTTTCAGCGCCACAGTATCTTACTTAATTTGTACATCTGTGGCGGTGACAAATCAATCCGAGCGGGCAGGTCAGTCAATGCGCACGCGACGCTGTATGTCGACGCGTGTTACCCTCCGGCAATTATATTCATAAGCGCGCGAAAGGGAGCATCCTCTGTACAAGTGCAGTCGAACGAGTGAAATGAATTGTTACCGGTCGCCGAATAGGATCATTGTGCCTTCTATGGTCGATAAGCGCGGTAGAGTTTCCCAAATAATACGAAATTTCGGTTTAGAAAGCATCCCCGGCGCCGGAACCAAAAGTGCAAATTAAGGAAACAAAATCAACGTAATTTCCAACTGGAAATGGTAGTGAGAGGACCAAAATATTTATTAACATAGACTTAGATACCGCAGATGCGAGTGAGCTGCGCATGACAGAAAGAGAATTCGATGAATATTTGTTGACTTCTCCAAAGTGGTGTAAGTATTTAGTATATTTATATCGATTAATTTCATTTAAGTATTCAATTTTAAACTTTCTACAATCCTGTCAATCACATCAGTTGATAATGAATACTCTATACTTTGTCTTAACATATATACAATGATTAATATTTAATAATTTTACTGCCTGAAAGGCGCCATATAATTCAGATGAAGAAGTAAACATTCAATGTCAATCTGTATTTCAATATGATTCTATTGTTTGCGAAATCAAATGAGAAATGTTAAATAGCTAGCAGTAGTCTATATTTTAAACTCTATAAATAATGATAATAAAACCATAATTAATAGTTTTATAATTAGATCACAGAAAACATAATAAATGTGGCTCAATATAATTTTTAGATAACAGATTAAATCTTTAAGATTATTAATATCGAACTCTCAGACCTGTCCCAATTCTTATTTTAAACTAGTTTTTATTCTCTATAACGAAATATAAAAATTCGATTAAAGTGATTCTAAGTTGTTTTATTAGGGTTCTGTAGACTCGAATGGAAAAAAGTAAGCCTTATAGATCCCTCGTGTCTGTCTTGTTGTCACGGCTAATTTTTTAGACCTGGTTCGGGACCTCATTGGTTCAGTACATACATTTCTGGGAGCCGAGCACGAATGTCTAACGTAAATAAATGAACTTTGAACATGTATGTCACTTTAGGGAAGCAAACGTGCAATTTGCGTTTTATTTATTTACAAACAAACTAATTTGGGTCGTACTTAAAAATGGTAAACAATACATTAATCGAACGAACCCTCTCTACACGAGTTCAATTCACACTTGTCGTTTTTTTATTTTGACCCAAATTTGTTTGTAGTAACTAAAACAAGTGCAAATGTATCTTTGGTCCACAGTATTAAAAGATTTTTATAGTGTATCGAGATATAATATATTAACTTCTTACTAGTATTATAAAGTAAAGGTTTATTAAGATGAATGGATGACTCTGTCACTATTTAACAAATTTTGATGAAACTTACAGTAATATATGATACACATTAGAATAACATATGTCATAACTTATACCTAAGGATACTAGCTTCAGCCCACGCTTCACTTGCGTTCATATAGAACGAATTCCTTACTTATTTACCCGATTGGTTATTAGCAACGACAAAGTCCAACATAGAATTAAAATTAACAGCAGATCGGGATTGGGACCGGGATCGGAATTAAGCATTGGACCGCGATCGTTTTAAAATAAAATGATTCAGCGGCAGTACCGCATGTGTTTTCGGTATAAGAGTACGTTCTTTAGATAACTGAATTGGAAATTTTTCGAAGACGGCACCGTATCGAGAGCGAGAACGGGACGGGATCATGGTAGACGGCGCGATCGGTCGAGATTAAACGATACGAGAGATGAAGGAATTCTATGCCCATGGGCGGAGCCGCTGGCTAAAGCTAGTCAAATACAATCGTGATAACCACAAACCGCCCAACCCGCCACGACCAGCACGGCTTGGGAACGTCGGTGGATCGCTCTGTCACCGATGTGAAGTCGACGTCTAGTTCGGACGTTGACGGACATTTCGACACACGGCGAGTAGTTCAGTTTGACATTTACATGAAACACAAAACTGATTTGTTGACTCGTCTGTGCTTAGAGATCGAGCTAAACGCCTTTAGATTCGAAACGAACGCGCTTAATCCCAATCAATCTCAACCACTACCTCTTTGCAGACACCTCAAGGTTATAATTTTCCAGCGTCGAAACAATACATTTCGAACGAACACCTGTGGGTCCATTTTCTGTATTGTCGACTGAAATAAAATAAATACCACGAAATGAATAAAACTTGAGAAATCGCTTATCTTAAAGAAGAGCCAGTTGAAGTAACAATGCCAACGTGACAATCTGTATTATTATCTTGTACAGCTTAACAGGAATATTATTATTTAAGTGTTGGCAATATCGATAATAGGTCCCTAAAAAATATTTACCAAAGTTAAATTTTAAGAAAACTGTAGATTCAGCTGCTAGACGTCTTCATCTGAACAGCAAGGAAAGCAATTTTGACGGCAATCGAAGGGATATAATCACTGAGGGTACTAACTGTATTTAGGCTTTAGCGCAATGAGGATATAAGGATGTAAATGTAAATTGATCAGGATTTAAAATATACGCTCAGCAAAATTTTAAGTATTTTATGGTCTTCGCTTAACGCCTTCCCAATTTTGAACTGCTTATGTGATTCAAAAATTGTGAGATAATCGAGAGATAAATGAATTAATATATTATGTATGGTTATTAGTAACAATAAATAAACAATTATTATTTATCTGTTGATTTTAAAATTATGTTTTAAAAGTGTATAAAGATTTAAAAATTATCTAACTTTCCATCCACGGCTTTGCCCGCATCAACATAAAAATATATTTCATTTTAACTTCCCGCTAAGAAAATTGAAATTTTCTAAAAATTTCGGGAAGTTATTGGTTTCACCCCATTTTGCAAAAATCGAGTTCTCATCAGATCTCGAAATTCTGAGGGTTAGAAGCCCTGATCATCCCTGAGATGATGTCCGTATGTCTGTGATGTGTGTGTGTGTGTGTGTGGATGTAAGTAAACCTCTTATTACTTTTAAACGGCTTAACCGAATCAAGCCCACTAAACGGCGTTCAAAGAGTTTCACCAAACTTAGGTTTCTGAAAGTTTGGGTCGATTTGGACTGGTAGATTTAGAAATTTTCAAAAACTAAGAATTTTTTTAAAAGTGGTTTTTTCAAAATAACTTTAAAATAGCTTGAGCGATCAATTCTAAAAATCTAACCAGCTCTTAACTTATTAAAATACGTCGATTGCCGCAAACCGGGTCAAAATTGGTTGATCCATTTGCGAGAAATCGTTGTCGAAAGAAATTGAAACAAAACCGTTTTTACTCAAAAATCGCGTCAACCCGTATATTTTCGAGTGTTTTGAACTCGAAAATAGCGGAAGTGTCAGGTTGGCCTACAGGGTTAACCTATTTCTTTTTTTTGATCGACCTTGTTGTCAATTCCATTCTCGTTCATACTATCAATTCTGGATATCTGATATCAATTGGTACACCAGATTTCGATGCCGGTCCCACATTTGATTTTGACGTCAGTCCCTTTTCAATTTCGTTCAGTCTTGATTCTTGACTCTGCTCCACGTCCCATTTTTAATTTCGATTTCTGTGCCGATTGCGGCTTCTTACGATTTGCTTGTTATATGCTAGATACAATCGCGAGCATTTTTATAAATTTATTTATTCTACAATTTTAATCTATATATGCTCCAAATTATAACAATGAATTTATTCAACGGATTTTTTATTTACTAACAATGCTTGACGTTGTAAAAGCATGAAAAGAAATTACATTGTTTCAACTATAGTATGAGGTAATATTTTTGGTTTATGAGGTTTAATACGTTTCCTTAAAAATGCAGTAACTAGAATTCGCAACAGCAACAAATTACTACTAACTCAATGAATATACACAAATATACCTTCGCCAAAATTCGGGACCCCATTTGATTGAACACAGTAATCCACGGTCACATTCTGCAGTTATCAGGTTGTGCATCTGATGCAGATTTTCATAAAATCTGTTTCCGATTTAGGAACAATAGACTACATGTTAGACTACATTTCTCCTCATCAAAAAAATTAAATTGTCACTAGTCGGTAGGTATGACTATTTACTGCTCATCAAATAGTACAAAACAAAGTAGATATCAGCCTGTATGTTGTCTGCTTAGTTCTCATAAATTTCATAAATTGGATTACATAGATTCGTATTTTTAAAGAATTTTTAATATGATTTTTCCTATCATTCAGAGAATTTGTTCTGATAGGTTTATAATAATATATGTATATATTATTTACAAATAGTAAAGAAAAACTGAATTTTGAATGATTATTAAACGAACGAAATATACTAAAATAGTATATTTCGTTCGTTTAGTACGGCATTTTATACCTTAAAAGCTAACAGAAAATTTGCGACCGTCTATCTCTTAAAGATCAGTTTTTTTACTTTTCCATAAGTAATGGATTATACAAAATTCAAGTGAAGCTATTGTGACCAAATAATATTAATCCTTATCCGACTAAATGTGTTAATTAAAATACGTTAAGTATTTAATGAAGTTTAAAAATTTTCTTTGCAGTATCTAATATATAAAATGTATGTCTGCGTTTCCTCTCCTGTGAGTTTGTACATCCGATTCCTGATGTACGCAGAAACAGGAAAACTTCTAAAAACCATAAATTTATTCCCACTACGTCCGAGTGTTTCTACCATATAACCGAATTACTTAATTGACTCTAAAATTACTTAACCCATTCTAAAAACTCTTTCACTAGTAGAAATTTTCTGATGCCTGACAGATTCAAGATGCAGGTATCCCTTTTTCCTTTTCTTTTACATAGTGTAAAAAAAATTTTCGGCGACATCGACATAATTGCAAAGATCGTACCAAGTGATGTCGATATGTGTGACGTCATAATGCCTATACGAAACGAGTCGGCAGCTGGCTTTGTTCGTTATAGCCGCTTACAGTCATTTCGATCCCAAAGGTATTGTGAAATAAAAATCTGGGTGACGTTAATATGATGTTAAAGAAAACAATAATTATTGTTTTCTTTGTTTTATTCGCTAAAGCAGTCATCATATTTTTATTATCTTACTAGCTGTCATCCGCGGCTTTGCCCACGTGTACATAGAATGAATTCCTTCATCTGCATATCGACCGATCACGTTTTATTTATGATCCTGATCGTTATCTCGGTCTCGATCAGATTAGATTCCGATTCCGATCTCACCTTTGATTTTGGTCCCATTCTAAACTCTAGTATCGGCACGTACATAACGATTCCGGTCACGCTTTTGGTTCTTATTTTAGTCCCACACCCGATTTAGACCTTAAATTTCGATTCTCGATTTCGATCCTTTCCGGTGTCTACTCGATTTCGCTCTTCGTACCGCTGACAATTTCGATTGCACTCCTGGTCAGGGTTCCGATTGAGACGGAACCAGGATATGTCAAAATAAAATTTAGGCTACCTTATTTAGAGATTTGTGCAGTTCTTCATTAGTGCAAAAATTTTGGGATGCGGTTTAAAACTACAAATATGCAGACGAACTCAGTATAAATATTAGTTTTTCATGGCTATAACCTTCGCAATCAGATAAACGATATAGCAGCGCCTAAAACACGAACAAACAAATATTGATTTATATATAATATAATATATGTATATTATGATTGGTTGGTGAAAAGGACATTCATTTTTTCCAACTTCCGATTACTGTATGGTCAATAGTTTTGTCACCTTATCTGTGTATTAATCAAAACATTTTACAGCTAAAACCCACTGACAAATTAAAAACATACTTGTCTCATTTCATCTCGAGTTATTCCGCAATTAGTTAAGCGAATAAAAAAAAATTGATGTTCATTTCATTATCACTTTTTGGTTGGAAATTATTAGAAGACAATCCCGATTGGTTTGATAATAACGTAGACCTATGAAAAAAGTAGTAATATTAAAACGTCGTCCGCTTATTTATTCCATTTAAACGAACTACTACTTTAAAAAATTAACTAGTATAAAGCTACACTATTTCCGAGTAATACAACCGATCGATCCGGTTTCGTATAAATCGGATCCGTGACCGGTGATGATATCGGAATCGTAAGCTGGATAATTTATAGCCGGAACCAGGGCCGGAATCGTGAACGATACCGAGCTCAAAACCTAGTGTAGGACCAGGTTAAGAGTCAAAAACGTAACCGGAATCAAAACCGGCAACAGAACATCACCGGACCGGAATTGAAAGCGGGAACGGAACTGAGGTTCACAACAAGATCGTTCAATATAAAAAAAACGGTGGAAAACATTCTACGTCCGCACAGGCGAAGCCGCAGGCAGAGAGTACTTTATAAAGGTACTAAGATCCGATGCGAATTATAGAAACCGTAATTGGGGCAAATTTAATACCATTTCAACCATTTCACGGTAGGTGGTGAATCTGATATAATTATGTTACGTTCACTGTAATTACATATCAGTGGGCTAGCATCTACGGTATAGCATAGACATGAACTCAGATATTTGGATGAAATGCCACTTAATAGTGAAATTTCAGTGGTCTAAGAACCAATCGTTCCGGAGTATAAATCGTACAGTTCAATGTGAATAATGAGGAGGTTTATAGCATTTTAAGATCATAAAATGTTTGTATCATAAATTGAAATAAAAATGATCATAAATTCTTGTTCAGTTCTATTTCTGCTTTTCTAAAAATTCAATCCGGAAACATATTACTTAATCATCGGAGTTATCAATTCCAATATGAGTTCTTACACTTAGTAAAGCTCATATCGCATTTGAGATTGCAACGAACATTTTGTCGGAACGAACGTTCCTACGAAACACCTGCAACCTTACACGGTAAACCAATTTATGACCGTCACATATGGATGCATTTAAACATTCACTAATTATTGGGAATGATTAACTGTTTTACGAGGGTTGTAGTTTAGATTTTCATCAATGCAACATGTTTTGTGCATGAATATGCATATTCTGAATGATGATAACGTTCAAAGACAAAAGTTCTTTAAGAAGGGTAAATACATCAACTATTGATGAACCCACGTCGTTTATGTGTTGGGCTACTATCGGAGTAGACAAGTCTCCGCCTAGCGTGTCAATTAGAATAAAGTTTCTTGATGTAAAGCGCTATAATAAGATTCTTTGTACAGTAAGTGATAGAAAGATTGAGCATTTTGATATTTTTAATCGAATAATACTTTATCATGGGCATTATTTATTACTCTATTGTCCTTCAATAATCAACACATGAATAAATGTGTATAGTTTATCTGTAATTTCAACATTATTATGTGTGTGTTTTTAATCCATAGTGTTCTTTGTAACATCAAGCGCCCAAACAAACCTCTTAGGGTTTTGTCTGTCTGCTTGTATTGAGTAAACTTCGGAATAGTTAGTTAATCCAATCCAATAAGATTCTTACAGGAAGGTGAAGGAGGTTATTGTGCATAAAGTACTTTTATCTGAGAAATATTTAGTGCTCATGCATGAAAATTGAAAACCTTTAAAGGTGGGATAATTCGATCGAAATTCACTGTTTGTTCGGAATAATCTTAAAGCGATTGTGGTCAGCTATTAAGGCGCGTCACCTTGAAGTAGAAAGTTTAAGGTTCGATAAAACTGACACATTCGACATTCCTGGAACAACTAAAAGTTATTGTTGACTTTGTATAGAGGTAGATTAATACCTATTATAAGAAATGGGCTACTTTTTCATCCAAATATGTGTAAATACTAAAACATAACAGTAATGTTCAAAAGATAATCATGATTGATATTGGAATGAAGAGCAGAACTGGAAACGAAATCGAGAGGAGCGGGATTGGATATCAAACACTTATTGGCAAATATTTGTATTGCAGGCGAGCGGTAATTAGCTATTTTGTATAAACTTTGTAAATGTGAATCTCCTAGATATCCGGAGATAATACTTATGCCTTGTCTATTCCTAGAAATAATGACAAATGTGTCTAATATACCTCTGTATATAAGAAAATAAAAATTAGAAAATGCTCTGCATATAAACATGACACATTTTATGTAAAGTATTATAGTTTTTGAATTGAATTCGGTTTGGGTTTATAAATCTCTATGCAATATTTATACACCAAGAATAAAATACACACATCGCAATCCGTTTAATCAAGATGTCCAGTCGTAAATATCGAAATGATAATTCTAGTTTACCGATGAAGAAAAATAGATATTTCCAAAAGTATTTTAAGTTGCTCACCTATTGAATCAGCTAGAGAATACTGCTCGTTTTCGTAAAGGATAAGCCATGGTCGCGTTTAAATGTGCTTACACATAAATGGTGGCTATGAAATGCAAAAATTGTTATTACTTAAAAAGTGATAGATGACAATTTATATCTAATAGAATATAAAGTAAAAGTATCTAATACAAAACTATATTTAAATATATTCCCGTGCAGTATGGATGTATTTTTTGTTTCAGGTTTATTTTTGTATAGATTAACTTTAATTCCGTCCTTAATCTCGATTTCAATTCCAGTTCTGTTCTCAATTCCGATTCGGTCCACTGTCGATTCCGACTTAGATTCACTTCCTTTTGTTCTTTGTCTCATTTTTTTGATAACGAAAGGCTCTTTTTCTAATTCTGATTTCGTCCTCAAACCCAATCGATCTAACTCTAAGTTCAGATGACTTAATTTTGCCTTGACTCCGGTTCTTCTCTCTCTCGATTCTGACCCCAGTCACTCTTCCGCTTTCGATCTCGATCACTCTCTCGATTTTCAAACTTAAACGAATCAAACAACATAAAATGTACGAAATACTGCTTATATACATGTATTTATTAAAGCATTTCAATAACTACGCTCGACAAAATCGCAACGACCTGATACTCGTGCCTCATTAGTCGCTATCGTCATTATTCCCGCCTGAAATTGTCATCGGCGACGCACATCGAGTTCGAGTATGCCGATTCGCTCAGGAACACGTCGTCTTTTATTCGTATATGTAAACATACCTAAATCCTTACCCGAAGAACGGGCGTGAAGATAGTTCCTATGCCCAAAATGACAGTGGAGAATGTAGTAAAACTGAACTACAAAGGAGCTGCTTAGGTAACAAAGCGCAAGAACTCGTACTCTGGGAAGTGAGATCGTCGCGTCGTTGAAGGTCCTTATTGGTATATCCGTTTCTATTTAGCGACTCGATTTCTATTTTTATTTGATCCAAACTATTAATAAATTGTGGACAGCCCTTAAACTGGTAGAGACGGTCTAAGTTTGAATCATTTATCACACCGCCAATTTAATTCGGTGTGCTCCAGAGTCAACTCAGTAAATTACTACTTAAATAAATTATGTTTGCTATAAAATGCATTTGCAACCCACGCAAGCAAAGCCTCGAGCAACATGTAGTTTTGTTATATATTTACTGCTATAGGAGGTAATCACGTTGCTCTTAATCTCTTTGCAAAATGTATCTCCTTTATACTATCGTTACTGTCAAATTCATTTCAGTAAGTTTCCATTACAACAAATGTCATGGAATATGTCATGAAATTAGAATGCCGTGATTTAATCAATCGCTGATTATATAATTAAAGAGCGGCTCTGAAGATTATTAATATAAGTAAAATGTAAACTGTTAAATATTATATTTCTTTATTTTATTTTGTTACAGTTTCAAAATGCCCTCATTCTCCGAACTCAGCTATCTGTACGTTCATGCGATTATGGGTGAGTCATTTTATTCGTTTTATAGTTTTGATATAGTTTGATATAGTTCTGGTCTAGGAAGATTGAAGGTTGTATGTTTCACAGTATTTAAGTTGTCACCTAAATAACTGTAACGAAAATATTTTTCCAGAACGGCTGACTCATTCAAAGGGCGCGAACTACGCCGAGCTTTATTCACCCAAAACAGATACTGCAATCTGACAAGGATTTAGTTCACGAATTCGTCGCTAGTAAGGGACTAGAATGTTTAATGTATTTGCGGATTCGACCGATCCCATTACCTTGATTATATATTGAGAGCTTTAGGCCAGGTAAGCGAGGTATTTGCAAATAAGCCCTTAAAAAAATTCACGATTTTAACAGGAACCTCAAGCTTTGTATAACATTATTAATGTCACGTCAAATTATTAGGTCACGTAGATTTATTGGCACCCTAAGAAAAGGTATAAGGGCAGGATTTGTATGTTTATCGTTGTACCAATCATATAATGAAGCTTCATAATTTGGTTGTAATGGTGTTTTAGTTTTCTAGCAAATCCTGTTGATGAAAAATAAATACGGTTCTACATCCTTTCTAGACTACAGTTTGACCCTCTGCCAATTGTTTCATTAAATTTATTCTATATTTTAATCGAACATCGTAAACAATCGTAAATAAGCAAATGCTTCCCATTTTTAATAACTCATGCAAAAATTGACTTCTGTATCTATTTCGACATGATTTTCGAAAACACAAAATACAAGTCTAAATATATTATTTTCAATTAATGACTCCATCCAAACTTATAAAGTCTTTCACTCTTCCTAAAAGTTATTCACCATAACCTTTTGAAATTTTCAGGGTCTACCGATGATGCTAATTTACAGATATAGAGAATTCATTATTAATTTTGATTGTAATTTTAATTTTCAAAAGTCTTTTCCTATTGGTAATCTGATAAACAGAACTCAGCTGTTCAAACGTTATACAGCCAGCTACACGAGCCTTTTCTTGACACCAATGAAAATCGAGATTTCGATGTAACGATGTTCAAATCTTACAACTTTGGTCGTTAAATTTTTTTGATTGATTTGATTCCAGAGCTGTAATATAAATGTCAACTTGATATAAAGAAAATGTAGTAATTACCTATTTCAGAATGGATTAATATTGTTGTATTTTTTAAACTATAAAAGCTTTCATTGACAAAAATATTTTACCAAGAGTTTTAGAATTAAAAAGAAAATGGATCTATGGTTGCACGTCCTTACTGAATTCCTTTAAATGAAATATAAAATGTTATTAAAAATGTATATGATAGCAAAATGTTAGATCAAGGGTAATGTCAGTTAGACAATAGTAAAACCTTCAGTACAAAAACGAAACGAAGCTATATTTTTATATGGCACTTTTAAGCAATGAGCATGCAAAATCGCCAGAAAGCATGTGTTTTCTGGCGATGATTGCACGCGATTCTGGCGAAAGATGTGATTGGAATTACAGCTGTCCATGATCACATGATCATCGTCGTTTATAAACAGCTGTAATTCCAATTAGTCACTAGTGCGTTGCCAACCTTTTAGGAAGGAATATCCATTGAACGGGGTTGTGGATCACCGGAACTTTTAGGAAGATAAAAATATCTGATGGAGGTAGGAGTAGGCCACCAGAACTGTCACTCTCTGACGGATGTAAAGCAATAGCTAAAGCTGGTTACTTCACCTATATATTCTGTGAGAGTGTGGTGTTTCATCGC
>BGZK01004583.1:0-12687 GCA_005406025.1 Eumeta japonica | reverse complement strand
GGTTTTATGTTTCCCAATAGAAAACATGATACCAATCTTAATGCTTAGATGATATGTCAAAAATTGTACTGATTACTTATCTCTGTTTGGCGTATTTGCTTTGCGTTATGTCCCTTATAAGAACATTAATGTTATCAAATGACCGACATTAATGACGAAATTTCCATCATTGCGTAGAACAAAATTTCTATAATTTTATTAAGGCCGATGTGGGAAAATGACCGAAACTTTTGTGTACTTGTGATATTGCGTTCTTTCTAACTCATACAGTTTACGTCCAAAGAATATATAGCTGAACTGCTCAATTTAGTGATGACAAAAATCTATCACTACTGACTGAAGTTTACTTGTTAGGCTGATACAAAACTAGTCACAGGTGACTAGTAAAGCTGATAAAATATTGGTCGTTGCTGACGGCAAATAAAACACAATGTATTTGATTTCAATATTAAAATGCTTTACATATATTTGTGTAAAAGAAATTATATAAATAAATGAAAATAAAAGCATCCAAAAATGAGTCTTAGCATCCTGTTTGAATCATGAATTCCGGCATTTGTTCAAATTTCTTATGTAAGGAATTAAATGTGCCTAAAAGAAGATTTCTGTATAACCAAATATACAAACTTCATAATTTTATGTATAATCATAATCATAATCATAAAACTATACTTACATTTCAAAATCTGTATTTAGTGTTTTTATAATTTATTGAAGTGAATAACACTTTATATATAATTAATTTTTCTTAAAGTTCTTATTTTATTTTATATTATTCTTCACACCGTCAACTAATTTTTATGACGCCACAAAAATAATTCTTCCGGGAATTACAAAATTTAAACGTCAATATATTTGAAAATGCAACCCTTCGTCAACAATGCTGGACATTCCATCAAGAATGACTGTCAATATGCTTGTTTTGCATGAATTAGTTTCGGTCATTCATTCTTTGTAGGCAGTAATTTGTTTTACGAATAAAAAAAGCAAAACACCAATGTCAGTCTGTGAATGAAAGGCACAGAACTATGTACGCCTCCTTCTGGCTGCGTAAAAAGTGCGTTTCACATACTTAAAATTTAAATAACAAAGCTGAAAAGTTAAGAAAATTAAAAGCTATAAAGAACGTGACAAATATATAAAACATTATAAGTAAATGCGAAATAACACAGACAAAACACTAACTGCGATATATTTTCTTTTATTTCTTAGCAATGATGTTTTTTTGCTTTAAAAATTGCACATTATTTTATAACCTAAATTTTTTTTATCAAAGCAAGGTGCCGTCAACAAACAGAAAAATCAATTTGCACTTTTTCGTATATGTTGTAACTTCACATTGCATATCTAACATAATTCCTAAATTAATCCACCAGTTATTAAATGCGGAAATTGAGTTACCACATATAAAACAGGGCATGGCTAAAGAATCTTTTGCTTATTTCTCAAAGTTTTGATAAAATGTTTTATGTTATATATTTGCTTAAATTTACTTTAAATACAACTTGAGAACCTTTTTATTAAGAAAATCATTTTTTACCACTCTTTTCATTAAATCAGAAAACTTAAATAAATTTTAGTGAAATGCGGGAGCTTATTGTAAATGCAAATACATATGTTATTGGGAAATCCTTCTGTGAAATCTAAATTAGTTTACTTAAGGATAATTTTGAATGTATTTGCACAAGTATTGTAAAACTGGAAACTTTTCATATCAAAGCTTACCTATTATCAAACACGTGAAGCAAACATTAAGGCCGTTTAAGATAAGTTTTTCTGAAAAAATAGAACAGTGTTCTTAATGGAAGTCTTGGACTTAAAAGCGCTAACTAAAAACTAAAGAAAAATAACTCCATATTTTAATAAGAAAAAAGAAAATTAAATATAATGCTGGTTTACTATCTATGAACTATTAGCTTTTAAGAATGTAATGGTAATATCGAGTGAAGTAGAACGGTTATAACTCCTATATAATTTCTATTCGATATTTAAAACCAACCATATGGTAATAATGTGTAGTAAAGATTTGTTTTAATAAATATTTTGAAAATACTTCAGTATTTCTGTGTTTTATTTTGCCTTTATAGGAATTTTTTAAGGAAGTTATTGCTTCTTTTTAAGTTACTCTGAGATTTTTGCTTGCTTTTTTAATAAATAAATATATAAAGCAAAAACTCAAAAAAAAAACAAAATTTTAAAGTGGTAACTTTGTTTTTCTTGCTTATCGCAAGCACCTTGTTGATGTATCAATAAATGCAATTGAATACAAGAGAATATATGAAAAAATGATATTGTATTGTAACCGATGCATTTCGGAACATATGCCATATAATGAAACGAAGGAATATACTTTACGTACATACATAAACAAAGGCCGACAATATCATTTCATTTAGTTCTCTATTTTGAATTTTATCCCAGATAACATGTAATACGTCGTAATTCTTTTAAAATTTGTTTTTGTATTAAATGTGTTTAAGCGAACGATCGAAAAGCTTCGAAATAGAGGAACTGACAGTTAGTTTATGTACCACTCAAAAGTAAGCATGAATAATGAATGAATTTAATACGCAAAACTGACTGATTTTGGATATTTATGACTGAATTAAGTTTTCTATATTCGATTGCACGAGCAAATTCACAAAAATGCGCAAATTGACGCTGTCGTCTGTCTAGGATTTAAAACAATTTACACAACCAATTGACAAAGGAGTAATTGTTTTCTCCAAAACGTAAGATTGTGTTGAATTTTGTTAAAAGAAAAAGACATTGATTAAATTTCGATTTTGCATAATTTATTCCAAATTAATATAATAGCTTTATAATGCGTCTTCGGATAAGGATTTCTACAGAAAATAATGTTTTTATAAATTATGTTTACAAAATTTTGAAACAAAAACACATAATGTTATATATTTATGTTTACAAATTTTTGAAAATTTTTAAAACAAACACACATACATATTTATGAATAAACATTTTTATGAATGAAAAAAAATGAAAATTTATTTAAATAACAAAATATATACATACATATATATATAATTAAACCTTTTTGAAAAATTTTTTTATCATGCATACATCAATACATATGACTTATTAAAAGAAAACAATTTCCCGCTCAAATAAATATGTATATATGTATATATGTACATATGTATAATCAAAATATTAACATGTAAAAAACAATACAAAAACAACAATGAATTAATTATTTGAAAGAATAATATCCTCTTTCATTAGAGAACATTATAATTCAATATTTCAAAGAAAATATTTTTCTTATTATAAAATAATCATTAAATATTACAAATTATACAAAACAACCATACAATATAACAAACATTAACAAAAGCAACGAAAATAAACAATCAACATTCTCAATATAAAAGTAAAAATCCTCCAATCACTAATTTCTAACCAAATACTTATATACCTGAGCTATGTTATCTATATCTGCCTTAAAGTTAATCCTTTTCTCAACCGGTGTATTAATGATCTGTAACATCTCCAATGTCAATCTACGTCTATAATTGCTTTCCCTATTCAACACCGTAGTATCCTCAAACTTAGGAAAATGATTTAATCTAACACAATGTGCAGTTAATGCCGTCTTGTAAGACAAATTCGCCGTCCTATACTTCTGATCCGATCTATTATCTCTAGTTCTAAGTTTATTTTAGTAGTTCCTGTTATACCTCACCACACTCCTCCACACCATTACCACCACATGGTATCCTATAAACTACATTAGACATATCAAGTTTATCCACTTTATCTTTCATTTTACTAAATAATGAAACCTTTCTTTATTAAATATGTTAGATTTTTCTAGCTTTTCTGATATTTCCGGGATATATGTGAGTGTTTTGTAAATCTTTGGTTCTGTTGTATTTATGTTAGGTCTGCTAAATCTACCTTGTGTTTCATGTTGTCTTATTAATTTAGTTACTAATGTACTTGGAAAACTATTCTCAATCAACAAATTTCTAATTATTCTTATCATGTACTCTATTTATCAAATTCTTAGCTGTATTGAAAATTATCCTCTTAGGATGTCCAGAATAATGATTTATAATCCTACCTGACGAAGTAGGTTTCTGATACCAATCTACCTTCCTAACTATCAATGTGTCCAATATGCAAGCCTACAATCAGACTCCTTTTCAATAGTAAATTTGATATCCACATGATAACTATTGAAAACATCCAAAATATTATCCACCTCACCTTCCGAAACAACACAAAACAAGTCATCAACATATTTTGTAATTATTTTTGGTCTAATAGCTAACTTTTCAATACAGCAATCAAGCAATTCTTCCATAACTATATCTGCCACTACTGGCGAAGCTGGCGATCCCATTGGGAGCCCTCTTTTCTGAATATAAACCTTCTTCTTGTATTGAAAATATCTACTATCGTCAATACAGAAACCCACAATACTCAAGAAAAAATCCTTATCTATGTCCGTGTACTCCCTTATCTTATCCCATTTTGATTCTATAATTTGCCTAGCCAAATCAACTGGTATGCTCGGAAATAAAGATACAACATCTAATGAAATTAATCTATCATCACTATCCAAATTTAAATCTCTTATCCTATCCTTAAACTGTAATGAATCTTTGACATTATATTTCGAATCATTATTAATCTTTTTAAGAATACCCGATATATATTTACAAAGTTCATAGGAAGGGGTATTAACACAAGAACAAATTGGCCTTAAAGGATAACATTCTTTATGAATCTTTGGCACTCCATATAATCTAGGTGCAATGGCCTCATTTGTCTTCAGTTTCAATTTATCCTTTAATGAAATTATCTCCTTTGAAAAGTTTATCAACAATTTCATTGTTCTGCCTTTGTAACCTACTAGTCGGATCCTTATTTATAAGCAAATATCCTGCAGTATCACCCACAATATCCTCCATCCTCAATTCATAATCACATCTGTTCATAGCTACTGTCAATTTCCTTTATCAGAATTAAGAATAACTACATCTCTATTCTCCTTCAAAAATGTCTGGCCTTTCTAACTTTATCCAACACAAATCTATCTCTGTCTGAATTTCTGCCAATTTTAATGTGATTGTCTATAATCATCGCTAATCTTGATCTAGCAATCTCCTGTTCCTCTTTGTTCTCCAAAGTCTGTAAAAATCCTCACTATCAGCTATTATTTTTAAAACAGGAAATTCCTTACTCTCTATTGGTAAACCATTTTGGTCCTAAAGAAAGTACCCACTGTATGTCCTGCGGAATGTTTACATCTGACTTATTAATAAACCACTTATTATTAAGTTTTATTCCTAATTCCCTTTTCTGTAATTCATACAGATCTGCAAATTTTTCCTATGTACTGCCTTAACCTTCTTGTTAAAACCTCCGCTAATATATCATCATATGACAAAACTCATCTAGTTCTTTTAAAGTAAAAAGACCATCCAGGCTATATATTATTATCTTTAAATCATGTCTAAACTGTCCTAATAACTGATGATTCTGTTTTATAGCTAAGCTTAAAAGTTTCTTGTTCAAATTGTGCGTGTATGATGACATTTTTCTTTAATGTTGTTTATCCCATTAATATCAAAAATGTTAGCAATATTTTTAGTTGTAATTAAAATAAATTTAGGTACAATACCTGCATTCCTACATTTAATTAAAAAAGTAACCGATGACCTTATCCTGATAATCTTGTCCCTCACTATTTTATAGCTATTGATCATTCTTCTTGCTGCAGGATTTTTCTTGAATCTGCTGAACACCATTATTGTCCTCAATAACTTCTCAGCGCTTGAATTTGTGCTTGAATTCCTCTTGAATCTGCTATATCTCCCTCTTATTGGAAATGATACTTAAATTTGCTCCTTATTTTATTGGTTTGATATTTGATTTGTTCGACCCTTCTTTATTAAATGAGTTGAGTTTTATTGTGAAGCTTTAGGTCAGTTTTATTATAAATAATGTATTATATGCCAATATTTCGCTCTCCTTCGAATAGCTTCTTCAGGGCAGAAAAAAAGGATTAATTATATATGTATGTATGTATATATTTTGTTATATAAATAAATTTTCATTTTTTTTTCATTCATAAAAACGTTTATTCATAAATATGTATGTGTGTTTGTGTTTTTGTTTGTTTTAAAAATTTTTCAAAAATTTGTAAACATAAATATGTATGTACGTATGTGTTTTGTTTCAAAAATTTTGTAAACATAATTTATAAAAAACATTATTTTCTGCCCTGAAGAAGCTATCCGAAGGAGAGCGAAATATTGGCATATAATACATTATTTATAATAAAACTGACCTAAAGCTTCACATTAAAACTCAACTCTAGCAGTATGACAAATTGTTTCTTCTATGTTACTACTTTTATGTATCTTTTAATGTCATCAGATATTTATTTATGTTTTACGTTTTACTTAAAAGTTTTAATTTTTGCAGATTTTGTCATTAGAAGTTCTAGCAACGCAGCCAAGCGTCAAAATAAAGAAACTTACAAAACATAATTGTCTGCGAGAAAACAGTAAGCATTTTTTAGGCTTTGATCTTTTCTTTTGTTTTGAGTCATTATAACAATTTACTCGGTGTATTTCACGTGATATGCAAAATTGAAAATAAGGTAGTAATACCAGTAATACCAAACACCTAGAATAAAATATTGTTAATTTTTGTCAGATGTAGCCAACTAAGAAAATAAATCCCTCCAACACAAAAATTTAATTTAAGGATTTTTTATGAGTATCAAAATTATACTAAAACATTCGACCATGTGTGTTTATTATTACAATATGTAAAGTCCAGTGGAAAATAGCTTTAAGTGCGGGAGATCATTCAATTATGCTGCTTAGAAAAAATTTGTTTGCATAAATAAGTAATGGAAAAAATTATAAATATTTTAAATGTATTTTTTTTACAGTTGAGGGCATATCGCTGTATCTAAATTTTTCGTCAACTCAAAGAATTACTTTTATCGAAAGTTTTACTTTAGATATAAAATTATTACCTCTGATTGAATTTGTAAATGGAACTTGCATATGCCCAAAACTAAAGGATAATGATACAGGCTCAAATTTTTTAGTACAATTTTGGTTGCTATACATATATAAGAGAAAATTTAGTAAAATTAAATGCGATCTCATTTTTGACATTAAATAAATTTTATATTGTTACGTTTTTACTTATTGAAAACGCTTTGCGAATTTCTTTTATTATAAATGAAGTAAACACTCTATTTCTGACCACAAGATTCAAACTTCACACTTTGTTTACCAAAGGTAACAAATACATAACACGCATTAATTCGTCGACAAGCTTCGAGCGTTAAAAAGACTTACAGCATGAAAAATCCAAGTTACACAACACGCGCTAAAGAGCCTTTTCTTAGCTGACAGAATTTCAAGTTCCGCTTTTTTCTTATATCTTCTTGATATAAAGCGCTATGTTTTTAATTTTTTCATTAATTTTTTTTTTGTTCGTATATTGTTTCAGTTTTGTTGTCAAGAAATTATTTGCAAAAATACATAACGCGTTAAAAAGTTCAAAGTTAACCAACTTTCCTTATAGTAAATAAGATAATTGGTTAATAAAACACTAACTACAAATTAAATATAATGAAGGGCAATTACATATACAAAATATGTTCACCGTTGCATTACTAAATTACATCGATGTAACTGAGGGTATGATTAACAAACATAAATAAAACGACGAATAATTTTCAATTTCAAAATTAGAAACCGCTGCGTTACCCCGTTACCGTTAAGTCAAAGAACTTGCGAAATTTTACTCGTCTTCCATACATTGTGATGATGGAGCTTCTTGCGTTTACTTACTATCGTTTCTCCCGAATATGGTTGTACTCGTTGTTGGTTTTCTGTATTTTGAATTTCGCTCGGGTATAATTTTGCTGGTTTGATTCGATCGATAGAAATCATTTCTGTAGTTCATCCTTTTTGATTAAGAGACATTTTCATACATTTTCTCGACTTCGAATGTTCCCTCAAATGCTGCCTCTGCCAAATACGAATTTGCATTTATGTAAGTCTGGCTCCACATGATGTGTTTTGTAAGCGTGCCATGAAGGCTGCGGACATCGCAGTTCACTCATTGCTTTACGCAACTGTTGTACAATTTCGGTTTGACTATCTTTAGACTTACTTGGGGGCCAGAATTCTTGAGGTAACCGTAGCTAAGTTCCGTACAGCAATTCAGCTGGGCTTGTCCCTATTCTTGCTTAACAGTTGTTCGTAATCCCAAGAGTGCAAGTAGGATGAAAAATGAGAAATTTTTGGTGGCGTGACACTTTATGGCTTCTTTAAGAGTGCGGTGCCATCTTTCTATTAGGCCGTTTGTTTGCGGATGGTAAAGCTGTGGTTTTGTATACGTTGTTAACATAATTTAAGCAACAAACAAAAATAAAACATTTATACATGCTCATGATAACTAACAAAATTGCATTTATGGAAAAATTTATTTTAGTCACCTTGAACAAAGGTTTCACATTACAACAATACAATTTGGAGTCATTTATCTCTAAAACAAGTTGCATTGTTTTTTATAATGTGAAAGAACTTTTAAATATTTATGGGAAAATGCAATTAAATCAGTTTTTATCCATATTGAACAAAATACGGTCATTTAACTTTGAATGTTTTCCTTTTATGCATTTCCTATTATGAGTATCAATTGTTATTGTAATTTGTATTTTATTATTGTTATCAATATTATTAATTTTAGTGTAGACCTAAGCAATTAATTTGTATAAAAACCAATGCAAAAATAAAGATTCATGGCAAACAAAAATTGACTTTGTTAATAGCCTGACTGGTCTTAGTGACACTACTAAGTTCCAAATCTATCTTCAACATACTAGTCTTAGTGTTTCTACTAAGGTCCAACACAATTTACTATACTGGTCTTAGGGTTTCTACTAAGAGCCAACATTTTTTGGTGACCCCGACGTGATGATAGAACCAAGCCAATAACAGCAGCCGCATCACCAATTCAAATTGTCAAATGTATATGTGGAATGGCAGGACATCCCGTATACTATTGCGAAAGATTCCTTAAAATGTCCCCAGCCGAGAGACTACAATAAGTACAAAGAAAAACTTTGCGTCAACTGCTTTAAATCAGACCATGGTGCCAAGGCATGAACATCACGATCTTGTACAAAGTGCACGAAAAGCACAATACATTGTTGCACTTGGGAATTACTAGAGAAGTTACGCCACCAACTGCAACGAAAAGTTACAGACAAACGCAAAAGTCACCCACTACATGTATTAAATATTCCCCAATCGTAGCGGCAACAAACGAGCAACTCATCGACCCCACCTGTGTATTATTAGCCATTGCAAGAATGAAGCTGGTTGGAACCAATGGTCACAGCTGCATATTCCGAGCTTTACTAGACTCTGGATCACAAGTAAATCTGGTTACAAATAGAGTGCTCAATAAGTTATCTTTGAACTCTTCAGAAACATCCTGACAAATCAATATAGGACTCCACGCATGTTCAGGGAATTATAATACCAGAATCGAAGCAGTTGTGATTCCCAATATTGTATCACCACAGCCTGCCAAATCATTTGACACATCAGAGTGGAATCTTCCGAAGAATATTAACTTAGCTAATCCGTGTTTCAACCAGACGAATAAAATTGATTTACTGATCGGGGCAGAATTTTATCACCAATTGATGCGCCCTCAACAGATCAAAATCAACCAGAATTTACCAATTCTACAAACTACAACGCTCGGTTGGATTATTACGGACAAATTGCAAGAAAATTTCAAAAACTTAATAACATGTACGGTGTTGGCTTCTGAAGAGCAGGCCACAAGTCAACTCATTGAAAGATTCTGAAAACTTTGCCCAAAATATAAAAAGAAAAGCAGACGGAAGATTCGTTGTTCGCCTACCGTTTTCAGAAAATCCATCAATTCTAGGACGCTCTAAACAATAGCTTTCAATAGGTTTCTATCACTAGAAAAACGATTGAACCTCAATCCTGAGCTTAGGACAGAATACCACAAGTTCATGAAAGAGTATGAATCTTTGGGGCACATGGAAGAAATAGAAGAACACGAAATCCCTGACATTGCATTGCGTATTGAAGCCTGAAAGCTCCACGACAAAACTACGAGTCGTCTTTGATGCATCAGCTAAAACTTCAAGCAGCTCAATGTGCAAAGCGAGCTATTTTCAGTTCTATTGCGATTCCGGATGAACAGATTTGTATTTACTGCAGACATCGAAAAATACCGACAATTCAAGTCAATGAAACAGATCAAATGTTTCAGCTAACAATTTGGAGATATAACGAGCATCAAGATATTAAATATTATCGCCTCGAAACAGTAACCTATGGCACCTCCTAAGCCCCATACTTATCTACTAAATGTCTTCAACATCTAGCTATTCGAAACGCTACTAAATACCCACTTGGTGCCTCAATATTGCGTGATGATTTCTACGTGGACGATTGCCTTAGCCGAGCCAACTTCATCACTGTAGCATTAGAATCTCAACGACAACTTAACATATTACTGAAAGAAGCGGGTTTAAGCTTCGAAAATGGTGTTCAAATCATCCTCAATTATTAAATGGTATTGCACCTGAGGACCAAGAGATCAACTTGAACTTAGACGAAAACTCAACCTGTGCAATTAAAACTCTCGGGCTAATATGGCTGCCAAAATCTGATCAGTTATGTGGACGAGCACAAGTGCCAACAACGAACTCTGTAACAAAGAGAATAGTCAGCTCAGAACTTGTCAAAACCTTCGATCCATTAGGAATTTCGGGGCCGGTAGTCGTGCAAGCCAAAAATTTTCTGCAGGAGCTGTGGCAATTACCAATTTCATGGAATGATGAATTACCCATGAATTTTCAAAATGAATGGAATAAGTTTCGGACAAGTATAGAGCATTAAACAAAATTAAGATCGATCGATTCGTACCAAAACCCAAAGAAGCAATAACTACGCAGCTTCACACGTTTGTCGACACTTCGGAACGAGCTTATGGAGCTGCAATCTATATTCGATCGACATATAAAGACAAAACAATAACAACAAGATTGATATGTTCCAAGTCCCGTGTAGCACCTATCAAAAAACAGACGCTACCTCGGCTAGAACTATGTGCCGCAGTACTAGGAGTAGAACTAACCAATAGAGTAAAACAAGATCTTCACCTACAAGATACTGCTAATTTTTCTGGTCCGATTCAAAAATTGTCCTGGCTTGGATAAATTCACCAGCAGCTTCCTTCCATACCTTCGTCGCAAATAGAATACCAAAAATTCAAGAGTTAAGCGATTCAGTTCAGTGGCGACATGTCAGGTCTAAAGAGAATCCAGCTGACGCAATATCCCGAGGGCTGACACCAGAAAGACTACAACAACATTTAATTTGGTTTTATGGTCCATTATTCCTCTCAGGTCAAGGTAGTAAATGGACAATCTACCCCCTCCAGTCTTTGATGTACATTGTAGCGAGGAACGTAAAAAGGCGAAGCAAGTTCTAACGATATCAACCTCGCCGCCTAATCACGAAAATATCATAAGCCGAATAAACCATCGAAACTCGTTCAAAACACTTCAACATACGATCGGCTATATCTTACGATTTATTACAAATTCTAAGTTTTGCCGTACAACCAACAGGGTTCTCGATGCACATGAAATGGAAGAAGCTATGAATATTATCATCAAGATCGTGCAGGCAGCAGTATTTGTAGAAGAGCTAGAAAGGCTCTCACTTAAAACACCCGTACATAAATCCAGTCCCTTGGCATCATTAAATCCATTCTTGGATGAATGCCAGATAATGCGCGTCGGTGGTCGCCTAGAGCAATCAACCTTACCAGGCAAAACATCCAGCAATTTTACCACAACTACTCCATCGTGGGATTATTGATGCAAAATTTGCACGAAGAAAATCGTCATTGTGGCCCACAAGTATTATTGGCCATCCATGACAGAGTTCTGGATTACCAATAGAAAATCACTAGCTCGTAGCACTGTCCATAAATGCATACGATGCACGAGCTAGGCCAGCACTTTTAAACAATTAATGGGAAATCTGCCAGCCGACGGGTAACGCCAGCACGCCCATTCATAACTACAGGAGTTGATTACTTTGGGCCAATTTGGATTCACATAAAATAAGAGGTAAAAGAACAGATAAGGCCTACATCGCAGTGTTTTGCTGCTTCGCAACTAAAGCTGTTCACATGGAAGTTGTGTCCAATCTGTCTACAGAAGCCTTCATACGAGCATTACGACGCTTCATCAGTAGAAGACGCCATTGTCAAACTTTGTACTGTGACAATGCTACTAATTTCGTGGGAGCGAACAACAAGCTAGCTGAATTAGAAGACGCAATATACTCCCAGCCAGCCCGAGAAAAAATCACACAAACATGCAGCAATCAATCAATAAATTTTACCAAAGCACCTCATTTCGGTGGACTGTGGGAAACGCAGTTAAATCAGCCAAACATTTACTAGGAGAAGTGTGTCTGCTGCGTCACATACGAGGAATTAGAAACTGTAGTGATTGAAATAGAGGCCATCCTGAATTCGCGACGATTGATTCCAATCTCATCAAACCATGATGATCTTCAAGTTCTTACACCAGGTCATTTCTTGTAAGTGAACCACTGA